>MU182183.1:257311-297846 GCA_016904865.1 Pissodes strobi | reverse complement strand
TGGCAATTGGCAATGCTCAGCGACTGCAATATCTTAGTAAGAACCTGATAGATCGCACGATCTGTCGATTTTTACAACGAAAGCTGTTCTGGTAGTCTGATATAGGAGATTCTTGGGACCCAAAAAGCAAATGAGGCGCTCATCTATCAGCCTTTCCAAAATTTTGTTAAGATTGTTTAAAAGAGCTATTGATTGATAGTTTCAATTTTTGTTGTAGATAAATTTTATTAAGGCAATCTTCGATAAAGTGGGAAGATGCAGGTCAGGGGAGATGCTATCTCAAAGGGCACAGATTTCAAGAAGCAGACCTGAATTTGGTCTTGTCCGACTGATTTGTTATTCCTTAGTGAAAAAATAATGTTATTACATTCAATACAATCTACTTGGTACATAAATAAAGTTTTATGATGAGGTTGAATTTGTTACTCTCGAATAGTAAATTTTCAGGTCAGGACATAGCCTGAAGTAAAAATATTTATGTCATTTAAAACATCCTGTTCTGCCTCGTCTGATGTTTATTTTAGATTCCCGATATCAAAATTAACTTTCTTATGATTTATTTTCCACTTTCTTATTATTTTTTGTCCAGTGCATTTGTTTACCAAGTTCCAGATCCCCTTTGCAAGACATCTGGCATTCTGCATATGGATTTTGTCTGATTTTTTTGGCCTTCTTAATTACCTACTTTAAAGATCCAGTTCAATCTCCTCAACAATTTAAAGATATATTCTAAACTTCTAAAGCTCCAACCTAACTGTTACTTATACTCAGTTATTCTTTTATAGAATAAGAATTAGAAGAGAAGGTGTAACATCTCAAAAACTTAAAAAACCTGAGGATCAATCGATAGAGAAAGAGTTTTCGTGGCAAAATAAATATTTTAGCAAAACGCAGAAAGAATTCTACAGAGATGAAAGAAATTGTTTTACTGATCGTGAAAAGGAATATCACAAAATAATATGTGAAGATTCTGAAGATAATGACGACGATTTTCTATTTTCCTATGTACATGAAGAAGGTTTCTATCCAGAGAATGAGGTAATTTTTTCAAATTTACCGGAACCGTAACAAGTATTAAAATAAGGCATTCCCATAGCTGGTGCAATTAAAAAATATATTTCCATTTTTTTATATCTAATCAGAATAATAAATTATACTTTTAAGGAAGTGCATGGTTCCTGTTTTAGTACACGAAACTATAATATTATTTATCGAAAACGGTGCAAATAAAGTGCAAATATATATAAAAATATAATTTATGAGGTGTGGTAGGTATTTGGCCACTTTGGCAACATGGAATTAAATTATGTTTCATTTACATCAAATACTGGTGTCACTAGTATGAAAAACTACAACAAAACAAAGAGGGTTGAGAGCCATCAGTGGTTTTTGTTTCTCTTAGTTCTGACCAAATGATGAATCGAATTATTGTACATCTAAAATAGTAGATCAACCGACTCATAATACTGCATATGTGTTATTATTTTTATTTATACGTATCATCGTCGCTTATTACCACACTCCCTTGTTGCACCAAATAATCGTATAGCATGGTATAGCTGACATGAAACATTGCCGGAAGACAAACAGGGCTGTAACTGTCGGTAAAATAAATAGACTTAGTTCTTGATAAAGGGAAGGGTCAAATCATTAAATATTTTCCTTGTTAAACAAAATAATCGTGTGGCTGATATGAAAACTATGAGCAAAGAAACAGGACTGAAAACCATGGCAATTTTTTATGGTAAATTAAAACATTGACCGAATAATAAACCACCACTCATATTATTGTGTTTGCATTATGCATTATTATAATTATGTATCTTCGTTGGTGATACCAGGACGGTTTATTAATATACCTTCTTATCACACCAAATAATCGTGCAGCTGATATGAAAAAATACGGTAAAACAAACAGTGCTGAAAACTGAAAATCATCAATTATTTTTATGACTTTAGTTTTTGACAAAATTTACTTATTTATTAACGGATAACCCATTTTTACAATTATTAGATTAACGGATACGGATAAGGAAGGGGGTGATCATTTAGTCTGCAATGACTGGTAAGTATTTCTGACAATTTTTTCAAGTTTTTCCTTGATAGTTTGTCACAGGCCGTTTTGTCTGGCGTATATCGATGCGTAAATAACCCTAGAACTTTTCGCCCTTCATGTGGTTCCGAGCGCATTCATGGTCGGTAGCGAAAAATCCCCGTAGATAATCTGGCTTCGACGTTCTCTCGATCGAGAAATTGAAATAAACCCGCGTTGCTAAACAATTCGATTTCCAACCAATTGAATTTGTCGCGTGAAAATGTACCTCTAATGCTTCTGGCTCATGTAGCCTACTGTGTTGGACTGGTTGAGGGGTTGGACATAGCGCGCGCAGTTAATTAATTACCCCTGAATAATTGGGAAATTCTATTAATTGGAGTGGCTTAATGCCAATGCCCTTTTGGCTACTATGCGTAGTTTCTTTTGGTGGATGCCAATACATCGAAATCCCAGGTTTTCATCGTCTAATTCCCTGGGATGAATTATTGAGAGGAACTTGTGATTTGTCGTGCCGTGTATTCATTGGTGGAGCAAGTTTTTTCCATGGTAAGATTCGCGCGGCTTGCTCCTTTTCGGTTTTCCATCGCTTGGGTGACTCTTTACGACGTTCTTGTGAGTGAAGCAGTCATTTTTGTCACCGGTTGAAATCAATATTTGATTTTACCTGTTAATGGGATTTTTCCGACCGGGTCATTTTAACAGTTTCAGTCTTTAGTTGTGCCTTATCTTGTCTTAAGTGTTGGCGTCTGAAACTACCCTTTGTGGGATTTGAGTGCTGCTTTTGCAAGAGGCCCACTTGCCCAACTGAAAGCCATCTAGCGATAAGCAACTCGCTATCTCTACACAGGGTGTTCCCGTTTGGTCTACTACTACCGCTTGGTCTACTTCTACCTTTGGGTCTATTGCTACCGTTGGTCTATTCCACCGTCGGCGTCGGGTCCATTGCTACCGTCGCAGTCGGGTCCATTATTATCTACGAGCTACGAGCATTGTTAGCGACAGCGTGTTCCTTGGCTACGCCTGTCTAGCGGTGCTACCTATATAGAGCCTTGCAGTCCTGCGCCTGTCAAGGAAGTCTTCTTTTTATAGTGAGCAGTTCTTTTCTGGAAGCTGCCTGAGGAGCTACTCATCGGCCAAGTGAGCAATTTCTATTTTTTTTTTCTATCCATATATTTTGCCGCAATAGTGAGTAATTAACTTACGATCTCTAATTATTATTATTTTTAATTGGTTTTGTTTTCGAACAAAGATTAACTTATATCTTTTTCTCCTTAATTAAGGTAACATTTAGTCATTCATATTTTCTTTTAAATGAACTTCGAATTTTTGGGCAATCTTGTCTAGCCTTAGATGCTTGATTTTATTTACTTAATCAAATTCCAAAATTCAGGTAGATCCGTTGATCTAGAATAAATCAGATTTTGGGTCAATATTTTTCTTTGAACTTTTAATTGACTGACGCAATAACGTTATAGGTCGAAGTAGTTTTATTATTATTCTCAATTTTCACGATTTCTGGCTTACGTTAGACAACCGTAGATCAGATTACTACTAGTGTTGATACGGCCTAGTGGACTTTGCGTTATTTGTAATTGCTTTTTTTTTAGTGTGGCCTTTCTTATTTTCTTTACTGGAACAAATTGTTTATTATCTTTGTCCTAAAGTAACTTGACCAGGGAGTGGATTACTTACGCGTAAATTGCCATACGTTAAGGTCTGTAATTGATTGGTGGCGATAATAACGCCAGGTCTCTAACTAGTTTTTTATATATTGTTTTGCGGCAGTTATCAACGTAGCTTGACTGAACCGAATAACCATAGTTATTTAGTTATACGGTTGTAACGAATCATGATTCGAGGTACGTGGATTAGTCTTTAATTAAGTAATTACTCGAGCTAATTGAACTTACCTATAACGAGAAGCTATTTGCAACATCGCCGGCTTTCATCATATTTTTCTGATTTTATTTATATACTTCATTGAATATTTCGGCGTTGTTAAGATAAAGCGCGTAATTTATCTCTTCAAGTAACCGAGTAAAGCCTACCTTTTTGTCGTTTAAAACACAGTGTAACCATAAGAATTGATCTACTGAAATTTCCTCATCTTTAATTTTTCTTTTCTTGACCAGCTGTGATGTCTCATTATTAGGTAATAAAACCAATCCTTGTTTGTTTACTTGCCTGTTTTATTTAATTGAATCTTAAGTGAAACTCCAAAGGACTGACTGAAGCGGGCCTTCAGTAAGTATATGTTTTTTTATTTTTTTCGCTCAATAATTGAAACGTTATTGATTTACTTTTGTTTAATATTCGAGTATTTGTTTATCATTTACTTTAGTTATTTTTGATTAATTTTTGAATATTTGTTTCTCACCGACTTAGTTTTTTTTGTTAATTTGGGTACTAGCTTTATAGACTTCGATTTTTGATTATTTTTGGGAATTAGAAGTAAGAAAACTTAGGATTGAAAAAAGCCTATGTATAAAGACGAAGACATTTCTCGCTGGTAAAGCTTACTATAATTTAAGCGAATTTAATGAACATTTTGAATGAATATTTTTTATGTTTTGCATTTTATCCTAGTTTTACTCTAACTTAGTGTCTAGTTTTATAACTTGTATAATGTTTTCGCTTTGTCTACAACTTTGATGTTTATACTGACAATAAAATATTTTTTGAGTTTGATTATTAAACATCTTGTCTTAGAGGATAATTAATCAAACGACTCGTATTATTGTTTTATTTATTTTTTTATTTTTGTCGTGTTTATGCATGATTATAGAAAAAAATTGTGTGCTATTTTCATTGCTCATATTGAAAAAGATGCCTTTTGAAAAAATGGTATTCCTTTGAATATTTGTATTCTATTATTGTCTATCTAAAATAATCTTAAGTATATCATACTGGAGCTTCGTTTATTCACGTTTTGTTACACCAAACCCTAATAATATTTATTAGACGCACTGTAAAGTGCAAATATAAATAAAATTATAATTTATGTGGGATGAAATTTAGCCTCTTCCTGCAGCATGGAATTAAATTATTTTTCATTTGAAAATATTTTAAATCACGTTTTGAAGCAGTTTGGTTAACTAGCTGTCAACTCAGGTAATCTCTGTTGCGTGTTCTGCGTGATATTTCATGGTTTGAAACGTTTCAATCTATATTCTATTTTGATGTTTCAAAACATGGGAAAAAGTCTTGTTTTCCTCGAAGCGAAATTGAAAATAACACGTGTTTATAAATTATCTCGATAATTTTTAATTGTTATAAATAATTTAAGCCAGTGAAAAGTTCAGACGGTGAGTCTAAATCAGAAAAAGTAATTGGAATGATGGGTTTTTCATATTCAATAAAAGTCCTCCTCCATAAGTTAAGGGAAATTCGACATATTTCACCAAACAGTACTAGAACTTTCCACATAAATACTATACTATTAGTAATGTTTATGGCAGAAAAGTATGCAGGTACGCAATATCTAGTCTAGACCCTGCCCCGCGTCTGGGAGGGGAAGGACTTAAAAAAAACCATGTCTAAATCTGAAGTTTCAAGTAGAGTACCATATACATCTCTTTTAGATGGTATATAATATGAATTATCTAGAAAATGGAATAAACGATTTAAACATTGGAAGCACAGTGGACGAAAATGAATATGACTTCCACGCAAGTCTCCAAAAGTCAGTTGATAATCCACTATATAAGGGCCAAGAGGAAAATATGCATTTAATGGCAGATTTTGGGTAATTATTTCAGTTATTTTGAAGTCACAGATTACAAACTTTTCCTGCTTTGTTGCATATGTGAAAGCCCAATTATTTTCGCATAAAATTTCAAATTTCAAGCATTTGCATTCATTGCATCTCATAAGCTTCATTCACTTTATCTTATGGTTTTGTACAGGGTGTCCGGTTATAAATGTAACCCCCCTTTAACATTTTTATTTGCCCTCGTATAAAAAAAATATTCAGTACAAAAGTTGTAAGGATCTTCATACAGTTTTCTGTGGTGTTACTAAAAAAACAATTGAACATCGAAATTCTACTGTGCAGATTAAATAAATGTTTTTTTAAATTGGACACCCTGTATGTTCTTCCGGATATCGGTAGAGCTCTTTAAGACGAGTTCAGTAATATAAGGTTTGTTGGGTCTAGCTATAATAGTTACCACATAAATTGCAAGAATGTCGGGTATCTGATTATTACTGAACCCCTCTCCTAAATTCTTTATTTGGTGAGCTAGAAAAAATATTGTATACAAAAGTTGTAGGTTCCTTCAGAAGCTTTTCTGCGGTGTTACTAGAAAAACAATTGAACATCAGAAAAGCTTCTGAAGGAAGAATTTTTTTCTAGTTCACCAAATAAAGAGGTTAGGAGAGGGTGCAGTAATAATCAGATACCCGACATTCTTGCAATTTACGTGGTAACTATTATAGCTAGACCCAACCCCCCTGAACTCGCCTTAAAGAGCTCTATCGATATGCAGAAGAATATACAGGGTGTCCCATTAAAAAAACATTAATTTAATCTGTACAGTAGAATTTCGATGTTCAATTGTTTTTCTAGTAACACCGCAGAAAACTGTATAAAAATCCTTACAACTTTTGTATTTACCATTTTTTTATACGAGGGCAAATAAAAAAATTAAAGGGGGTTACATTTATAACCGGACACCCTGTACATATAATTGTAACGTCAATTCATTATTAAAGTAATAACCCATAAAATAAGAAGCATTCTATCACATGTAGTTTGAGAGCAAATTTAAAATATAGTTTCGATTTTTTAACTACTTTTCACGTTTATTATAGCATGATATTTTTTCAGAGAATACTTCGAAGACATTTGGTTAAAAAACGAAAAACTTCTTTGCACATTGAAATATAATCCTGATTCGAAAGTTTTACAAGTTTTTCCAGACTTTACAACTACACACCCCCACGTTCTAAAAATACAAAATGAAGACGAAAGAATTTTTAGTTATTTTATTGAAAACTGCTCGAACGATATCCCGGAATCGATAGAACTTAAGGAGAAAACTTTAATTAAAAAAGTAAGTAACTACTTTTACATAATTACTTGAAACTATGTAAGCACTTTTACGTTACTCCCCAAATTGCTTTTGAAAATTAAATTTTTGCTTAGTGTTTGAAGGGGCACGAGTTGAGTAAAAATTAATGAGGCAAAAAATATGGTAGGCGTATGTACTTAATGCTGTATTTTTTCAACCAGTAATTTTTAATATGATAGTGCAAGTAAAATTTTTATAATTATGGATGCCGGTTACTCTCTATGTGGCACAAGATACTGGTGACGTCGAGGCATCTCTATTTCAAAATTCGAAGATTACTCACCGTTTTTAAAATCACTAGAATGCAAAAAATGTGAGACAATTTTAAAAATGGGAAAACTTATAAATTAAGATGATGAAATGTACGAAAATTGATGAATAACTATTTTTATTTTGTCATATCGTTACACCGGGTGGTTCTAGAAAATGCATCCAGATTAATACTTAATCACTATGAGTAGTTACAGGAAAGCGGACAGATAAAATATAAATTAATAAACAGTTGAGAGTAAAAAAGTGCCGTTTTTGGATATTAAATACGGCCTAACATATTTATGAAGACTAGCTCCTTAATATCACCGTAAGCTGCATGGTAATATTTAATATTAATATTTTCTAACTAAACCAAGCTGTATCATTAAAATTAAAGCCATTTATTATATATTTTACAATTTTTTATTTTAGATCCACGATTGTCAAGCTGCCATTAAAGACCAATTGATAACAGACACTTTTAAATTACCCTCCAAAAACAAATTGTATGTATTCCTGTTTTTGGAAATCTCTTCAGGAAAACGCTTCGAATACCCCGAAGTATATGTCCAATATTCGATCCATCTTCCAGAAGGCTGGTTTTGTTCCGAACCCGAAAGTCTGAAGGGTAGAACTCACATTGGCAAGGCAATCAATGAGGATGGTTTAGTGCATTTCGGATCCTGTCTGGAAACACTTTTAGAATACAACCTGATAAATTTGGAAAACATAGGTATATTGAAATGGGATAATACATATTGCAAAATTGGAAAATAAAATGTACAGGGTGTTCGGTCATATTTTGAACGGGATTTACACGCTTTATTTTTAGAGATATAGAAAAATGGTAAATACAGAAGTTTTAGGATTTTGTTTGAACCGCCACGATTTGTCATCCTTGAATATACAGGGTGTGTTATGTAGCAGTGGTAAATATCAACTTTGTTATTTTAAATGGAACACCCTGTATATTATTGCATATTTGGATTTTGCGGAGAATTCTAGAATAATGTCCTATACCTATCTCCAACTGTTTTTGAAATGACAGTTAAAAATCGACCATTTGCCAAGTTTGATAGACTGTAAAATCTAAATGGCAAAAGATAGAGAAAATGGTTTGCACTTTCCTATCTTGGTTTTTCATAAGCTAAGAAAATTGACGAATTTAATACAGAGAATACGCATATATTCTGTGTTCTTCCTATTTAAAAATATTTATCAATATCTAAATCTAGCAGGGCCTGTTTTACCATTGGGCCCGGGCCTAGGGCCCAATGACAAGTGGGGCCCAAATGTGCAACATAAAAAAACTACATAATTATAAGAATATTTTTAAAATATACATTTCCTCGATAAAAAAGTCAGGATACTGTTTCGCCATCTTTATAATCTGAATTCCAAAACAAAACTAATCTTTATTAAACAAAAAAATAACAACTCGACAAAACGTAGGCTGATAAAAGAAACATTTTATTAAAAATATACCAGCACAAAATACAGACAAAGTAGGTGGGTGTGCGAAACAATTTTAACAGTAAAAAAAATAGGCACTTACGAATTTCAGCATTTTACAAAGTTAAAGTAAACGGCGAAAAAATTAGTAGTTAATGTATAGTCCCAAATCTGGCTGTGTTTACTCTTATGTATCCGAACTTTTTCCGAAAAAAAGTGTTAACGTTACCCTCAGTGTATTTCTGTTATTTTAAATATTATTTTATTTTTACTAATTTATGCTTTGGTTCAATAATTTTTTTAAATCTTATACCGTGTTTCTTTTCTAGTTTTTCTAAAATCTGTTATTTTTTATTAAAATTAATGTAAATATATACTTAATTTAAATCTGAATAACTACATTATAATTAATGTTTTCAGTTCGAAATCGGGAAAAAAAGTGGAAGCTGAAGTCATATTGGGGCCCGAAAATTTGTTAGGGCCTAGGGCCCAACTCCTTGGAAAATAGGCCCTAAAATCTAGGAACTTATATAATTTTAAACTATTTAATTCAATAAAAAAATTAAAGTTTTATGTCGTGTTCTTTCGGTAATTAAAATAATTATTTTCCTTTTAGAGTTTCCCAAATCACCAAATATCTATTTTGAAGTCATATCGAAAGATTCTTGGGATCGGTATAGGACCGAAGGTTTATGCTACATAAGCTTACCAATTTCTCAGTCAGGAACATTCGAATACAGTCTAAATTGTTTTCGATTTACGACTAAAAGTCCTGTTAGTGAAATGAAAAGGTTCTTTATTGGAGATTGTCAAAACTACAATGATATCAGTTGGATTGGTATTCCAACTAATTACGAGGTAAGTAGGTTTATTTTTTTAGCAGAGATAATCTTAGTAATAATAATAGGTATGGTATAATAAATACATGTTATGCCTGGATCAGTGTATATAGTCACTCAGACACAAAAACTAAAGTCAGGAAACCTGACTGGTCACCTTAAAATTCTGAAAGACATCCAGATAGAGGTGATGACCAAACCAACCGATAAAATGGAAACAAAACTCCATTTCGGTCGCTCCTTTGAAGTGGAAATTGAATACCGCAATACTACAGGAGAAATACTGAAACAACTAGAGAGGGGATTACTTGTCTGGTACACAGATGGATCAAAGGTGAAAGAATGAGTGAGATCCGGAGTTTACTGATATAGGTGTCGATTCTCTGCACCTTTAGGAAACACTCCCACAATCTTTCAAGCAGAACTAATAGCCATCTCTGAGAGGTGCAAACATCTATATCCTATCAGATAGTCAAGCAGCCTTAAAAGCGCTAGCATCTAGCAGAATCAACCCCCGGCTAGTGTGGCATTGTCGGATGGCTGGAGATTAACTGACAAACAGAAACAGACTCACCCTAATGCGGGCTTCTCAAGCTACAAAAAAAATTAGATAAAACTGGTTGTAGACCTCTCACTGGACATGGCCCCTGGAGATACCACCTCAAGAAAATGGAGAAAATCACTGACGAACAATGCAGATTCTGCCAAACTATGGCTGAAACATCAGAGCACCTACTCGGCGAATGTCGGGCCCTGACTCGCCAAAGGTTGAGGCATCACGAAAATGCCCTTGTGGCACCTGGTGATCTACAAAAACTCATCCCTCAAAATATTCTGAGGTTCTCAAAAGAGATAGGAATTTTCGTGTGTCTTCTTCTTATTATGTTCTTTATTTAATTGAAAGGCTTGTTGGACTACGTCAGATTCAGTCCAGGTGATTCCCTTTTCTGATCGATCCTAGCCCGGGAGATATCTAGAAACCCCCATTGCAATTCAGTAAAGAAATTTTTCTAAATAATCACTAATTAATAAACTTTCTATGTTCAATTACGACACAAGTCGTCAAGTTTGGCCACTTTGGCAATTGCGTATTGAGCACCAAATAGTCGATATATAATATATAAAATTACGGAACTAAAAATTAGAAATGTTTTCTTAAAATTTCAGTTTAGAAATTTCTCACTTTTAAGGTGTAGCTTTTCTTCGTTTTGACATTAAGTGATTATTGTGTGTAAAATCCTTTTTTCTATTCGCGTGCGGAAAGTACTCACTTTCCGCACTAATTTTGGTGCGGAAAATATTACTTTTCCGCACGAAAAATGGTTGCAGAAAGTGAAATCGTGCGGAAAATAAAATTGTTCAAATTTAGGCTTGATTTGGACATTTTAATGACTTTTCGGATGAGGCCTAATATGAAATGAAATCTAAACCACAGCTTATTCACTACCAGCTAGTCATCTCTACCGAAATCGGAAAGTTGGAGTGTCGGGCACTGCGCCTACCTGGCAGTGCCCTGAGCGGTTCAGTTCCACGGTTGAATTTAAAATGAATTTTCGCTTCAGAATCCACGACAGATTCGTCCGAAATCACAGATATCGCCCTAAAAAAGTCCGGAAATTTCGGATTTTTATACAATTTTGCGGTTTAATTTTTTTTAACGGATTTTAGACGATAAAAAGGCATATTTAAACTATATTAAACGAACTGTCAAAAGTATTATTCAGATGCCCAGACGTTTCAAACAATATTGAGTCATGGCCCTCTTCTAAAAGTTGCAAAATTTGGTTATTGACTTTCCCAAATCAAAGGATGCCTCCGCAAGATGATTAGCTGGTGGTGAATAAGCTGTGTCTAAACTGTGTTCGATTTAAAATTTTAAAATTATAGAAAAGGGGTTTTAAATTGCTTTTTGTTAGGTGGAAAGATTTGAAAAGATTTGGGTTTACATTGACATTATTTTTTTTTTATTTTTACTAAGTAGCTAGCTTACGCCCGACGTACACCTAGCGAAGCATGTGAACGCGCCCTTTGGCACGAGTTTGATTGACTTTTGAAGTAAAATTTTACTAAAGCATGCAAGGTACATTTCCAATAGCAACAAAGCGAAACAAAATAACTACGCAAATAACAAATAGTTTTTTTCGAAGTTGCTTAAAAAAGTCTTTCGAATTTTTTGGTTTTTCAACGGTAAAATGGCAAATATTGCCGAATATTTCGACGAAGATTCAATACCTGATGACATTCTTGAAGAAGTGAGTAGTGTCACTATGCTTGAGTTTGCTGCCCACCAAGTCAAGAAAACGTTATGAAAACAAGCACTCGTTGTTTCAAAGATGTTGCAATGAAAGAAATGTCCATAGTCACAAGGAAGAGGTATTTCTAGCTCTGATGGTGACGTTATTCAATGCTAAAGTTTTCTCTCTAACCAACAAAACTAACCCACAAAGAAAACAACAACCCCTTGTATAGGTACTAAACTAACTAAACTTTCAAAACTATAACTAAAAGCGCAGGGCGTCAAATCCCAATTTCACACAAGAATAGGGCACATGAAAAAGGGAACCTGAGATTATTCTTATTTATGGCTGGCCAATGCCGGTGTTGTATTATCGGGTTTCAGTTTCTTGCAAAAAAAATGCATGGCGTGATTAATACCCAGATATCGAAATATTAATAAACTTAGGGATGCCCCATGTACTGTAATTTTAAACATTATTAAATAAAAAGCTTTCTCAATCAAACCCTGTAATAATGTAACCGGCAATCGCTTTCAAACCAATTACCAAAGCGCAAAAAACCAATAACAATATGATCCTTGGTAAAAAAGAATGTCTATCAAAATATTAATTAAAGAGAGCACATTTTGGCAACAGCACTTATCGTTGCGTCGCGTCGGCCCGTACCATCTTCGCATGCTTTGTCTCTGTTCTTTTTATGTAACGTTTCATTTGGCTGTCTTTTTTCAAGCACTGCTTTTCGCTTCCATAGTAAATCCAGTATTGACGGTATAAATGCATGCATTCGGTTTGTTATGGAATGCTTTTAGCGGATTGCCGTCCGTTTAATATAGGTAGCGTAATATGAGTGGTAGACTGTGATGTTTTTCTATAATATAATTAATATTTTTATTGGCGCTTGAAATTTGGATTATACTTATTAGTAAAATTATAATTTATATTATCGGGATTAAAATTAAATTGGAAAATATAAAAAATATCAACACATCAGGGTAGGCAATGCATTTATGCTTTCGTTGTGTGCACGCCACTGAAACACACGAATAACTTGTTGCGGAAATATATCATTTTAATTTTTTAATAGAATATTATTATAACCTTTAGAATAACTGAAATCAGCCACATGAATGCATATTTTTGTTTCACATTTCACACATTCTTCTAAACATAAACACACAAAAATATCTTTGCGGAAATTCGACACTTTAATTTTTTGATAGAGGAAGGCTTTACGCAAAACCGTAGTGGCTTAAACGAGACGAAAATAACCAAAGCTAAACTAAACTAACCAAAGCTAACCCAAACTAACTAAAGCTAACCCAAACTAACTAAAGCAAACCCAACTAACAGAAATTATTTCGCTCGGCTTGCGTGAAGAAACGCTTGCGCTTCTCGCAATCCTTTCTTCACGCAAGTGCGTAGTGGCTTAAACGAGACGAAACTAACCAAAGCTAACCTAAACTAACCAAAGCTAACCCAAACTAACTAAAGCTAACCCAAACTAACCTAAGCAAACCCAAACTAACCCAAGCTAACCGATATTGTTTTGCCTAGGCTTGCGTGAAGAAAGGCTTGCGCGAAGTGCATAGTGGCTTAAACGAAACGAACCTAATCTAAAGCTAACCTAAACTAACCAAAGCTAACCCAAAGTAACTAAAGCTAACCCAAACTAACCAAAGCAAACCCAAACTAACCAAAGCTAACCGAAACTGCTTCGCCTAGGTATGCGTGAAAGCGCAAGCCTTTCTTTAGACAGGTGCGTTGTGGCTTAAACGAGACCAAACTAACTAAGGTCGTAAGTAGCTCAGGGTAGTTTGGAGCAGGCTGTAGGTAGCTCCGAGTAGCTTGGACTAGATCGTAGGTAGCGCGGAGTAGCTTGGAGTAGGTCGTAAGTGGCGCGGAGTGGCTCCGAGCAAGTCGTAACTAGCTCAGACTAGTTTGGAGTAGGTTGTAGGTAGCTCGGAGTAGCTTGAACTAGGTCGTAGGTAGCGCGGACTAGCTTGGAAAAATTCACGTGTTTATATTTAGAAAAGTGTTTAGATTGTAAAGCAAAAACATGTTTCCATGTAACTGGAAAAATAAAAATTATACATTTTCGCAGAAAAATTTTCGTGAATTTCTATTTGGAAAGGCTTCTTTTTTTCAATATTCTCTCAAAAAATTAAAATTACTTATTTCCGCAAGAAATTTTTTGGGGAATTATGTTTAGAAAGATATTTAGAATGTAAAACAGAAACAAGTTTTCATGTAACTGATTTCAGTTATTCTAGAGTCGAAAAAATGAAAATGATGCATTTCCGCAGAATTTTTTTTATAATTTTGTATTTGGGGAGGTTGCTCTATACTAAATAAACAAATATTTCTTACGTAACTGATTTCAGCTAAGCGAAAGTTGATCCATTTTACATATTTGATATTCTGCTTATCGATCGAATAATTTAACCTTTCTGATCAGGGCGGCATAAACGTTAGAACGAGCTTTGAGTGAAGTATGTTTTATGTGAGAAAATATTTACTATTACTGCTCTAGTATTTATGTATGCTTTTTACATAAAACCGTTGTATATTTAGTTTCCCTTCTTGAGAACCTTTAGTTTTCTCAGAATATTTGCTTTTAAGGTGTTCTCGCTAATTTTGCTTCTTGACAAAATGGTGGATTAATATAGTTATTAAATATCGAATCACACGTATAAGTATTTCTAAAAGGCGAAATCATTAACAGACCATGATTGTAAAATACTGGATATTTATCCTTAATTCCTTGTCCAAATATGTCTTATAGAACTCTTCTGAGGTAACCTGATGAAACTTCTCCCTTAACTGCATAGCACAAAACATTTCACAATGTTTCATTTGAAATCTTCCTGGTAATGAATTATCCTACAGGTGCGAATGGTGTTGCAAATGCAGAAAGAGTCTGACGTCTTGCTGCAGTGACAAAGTGGGAAAGTGAGTGAAGTTTCTTGTCCGTAACTGTTGTTTCTAAAGTCCAAGTTTCGTCTCGAATTGCATTATTGATTAATTATTTATTGAAAGTGTTACATTTTTCATCTGTCATACGTTTTCGATTCAGCCATGAACATTTAGGAGTAATTATAGCTCATTGAGAAGGTGAAAGAATTGGAATAGTTGTAGAGCACGTTTAACGTGTTGTGGTCTAGAGCTCGAGCCCTGATACAAAATTTTCCGAAATTTTTGAAAATTCAGCGAAAATCATTGTTTTTTTAATGGGACAACATAATGTTTATGTCTTTAATTCAATTATTATATACTATCATCGTCCTTGAAGCTTCTTTTACTCTAGAAATCTAATATTTATACTTTGTATAATCACACAAAACTTTATTTTCTCCCAGTAGGTTCCTTTTAGGAGATAGCATAAACCGATAAATCATTTTTTCCTTTGAATTATTGCATTAGCATTTTCCGGGTCATATCAAGAATTCTGGAAATTTAATTTATCTCCACCGAATTTGTAGAGACGGATTGCTTGCGGGCAGACTGGGACGATATCCGTATAATTTTTCTCGTTTCCCATCATCGCAATACCCTAAAAGGACAGTATAAAGAATAATTTTAGGATCTTGCCTTGTAACCAATATTTCCTCTGTAGTTATTACATTATTTCTAAATTTAAACATGTAAGTAAATGAAGAAAAGACAATTTCAGAGGAAAATGTTCCTATAGGAGCCCAATCTATGATCGTTCGTCGAGCGTCAACGATTTCAATGTAGATTTAATACATTTTTGCCATCCTAGTATGCTAAGTATTTTTTACTATGCGGGAAAGCTGTAAGGTCATTCAGGCTTTTTAAATATTGTTGAACAAAAAATAAGTACTAATCCTAGGCCTAGGCTCTTCTAGGCACGACGGATATCCTAACTCAATGTTTTTGAATGAATAATCAGCAGAAGATGGTGTGCAGATTCTAGATTTATATTTTAGCAGGAATTTGCTGTATTGTGATTGTAAAATTTTTCATTGAAATAAATGAGCAAAAAAATAAAATTATATTTCAGGAAAACCATATAAACAAATATGGCACAGAAACGATCAGCACCGGTGAATTAAATGTAAGGCTAAGCATTATGCACCAATCCCAAGAGTTTTTAGATCGTGCAGAAAATGTTGACCGAAATCGAAGAATTATTCTTGATAGATTAGGTTCTTCGACGCTGATAAAAAGTGTTGAACAGGTTATTCAAGAATTTAAGAAGGCCAGGAAAGAAATGCTCGAGGCGCGAAAGAATATTTAGTGTAAGAACCTTACATTCTTAGATGATATACAATTTGTTTCAAATTGAGATAATATGTATTCCTATGTTGTTTTTTTATTACTAAGCTCTCCCGAATCAAATGTTTAGGTTTAGGCTTTTGTATCGGTTTCCAAAATAAAATGGCAATTCCTACTTTATATCCATATACGTTCTACGTTCCCATCCATATAGATATTATTAACTATATAATCTACACTTTATAGCAATGTAGGAAGAAGGCATTTCTCGTTTAAATGACTGAATAGGTTATTAGAGTATCATCATGACGAAAGCATCTTTATGAAGATTATTAAAATTATTTAAAAAAAAAAACGAGATTAAGATATGTATTCCGAATTTGAGACACCCTGTATATCAATTGGCTAGCTTAATCGCAGAGATCCTGTGTAGTTTGATTTATATCTTGTAATTTGCATACATACAGGATTCTGTGCAAATTAAAGTAACTGTTAGCCTAAGTCCTCATTCTTTGTGGGCGTTAAATTAGTAATAAACCTCTAAACTGATTAAAGCTGCATAAAATAATCATTTAATTCAAGATTTAATTGCCCAAAAGTAGAAAATATTATATCTTCGTCATTTTTATTTTCGGATTTTTATTATGCCTAGTTTTATGGATAGATGCATATCGATTATAATGTAATATATAATATACCCAAGCAACTAAGAATAGCAACAGAAATATTTTAGCTATTTTATTCGTCAATACAAGACATTTTCGGCTGTTTTATATTTATATACTGTCATATGGAAAAGCTCAAATTCACTATTCGTAGTTTTAAAAAAATCTAGGGTGAAATTCCCTAATTGGCACATTAGTTTCTAGACATGGAGAAGTCAAATTTAAAATATCATGAAGCTTTTTTTGATGCGTCAACTTTTTTCTAGAGTCAATAATAAAAATGTCTCTCCCATTATGGCCCACGCTGTATACCTTAATTTGTGCCATTCGGCCCGCACGATGCAAAGTCACATTTCACCAGAAAACCACGACAGCTTTCTAAAATGCGGGTCAAACCATCTGGCCTCGACTGCGAGTTTGCGAGTGATTCAACAGTAAATTGCGGGGATGCCTATAAAGAAAACATACCTGGCTTCCATTACAATGTTTTCTCTAATTTTAAAAACTTTGCTTAGGTGTAGGTACCTGGAAACATGAAAAAAAAATATGTAGGGTAGAGAGTAATAAAGCGCAGGTAATGGTACCAAAACCTTAGACTATTCCCTAAAGCCGTTATTGGATATGTGCAAGATCCGTTGAGTGACATCTGGTGTCAGTAATCGGATTTTTGTACCAAATAATCTAGCGCCGAAAAGTCGGGAGGATCGAAAAAACTGAGACGTCAGTTCGATAAGGAATTTCTGGGAGAAAATACTTGTCTGTTTCGAAAATATCGGGAAAATGGACTTTTCAGAGGAAATCACATCGATTTGTAGGCAAACAAAAATAAGGTTTGGTATTTTTTTCAAAAAGTAGATTTTTAGAAAAAGCCAATTACTGAATGAGAATCTGCGCCAGAAAGTGTATTAGAAGGCACTCTGGATATGATGCTGTTTATAAAGAGTGACCTAGTTGAATTTAAACTTTTCGCAATTTCGAGTTTTTACACCACACCACTTCCACTTAATATTAATTTATTACTGGAAAACCGAATACTATGGAGCAACCAAACTTTCGTACATTAAAACGAAGAGATATGAGCAGAACATGTCGAAAAATCGCATCCGAATGAAAATATGGAATTGGTGATGTTTTTAATTTTCAGTTTGAAAAATCTTTTTTAAGGAAACGTCCCAGCCAACGCACAGCTAGTTTCAAGAAATCAATCTCAGACTGGTAAATCTTGTAATCTCTGTTTTATAAGAATCTTCCCTATCTTCTTCTCCTAGTAGTTCCTATCCGTTCCGGATGTTGGGAACCATATTAGCTATCATCACTTTATTTACTGCGGCTCTGCACAACTGTGTGGTGGTCACTGCAAACCAGGTTCTGAGATTATTTAGCCAAGAGATTCTCCTTCTTCCTACACATCTTTTTCCATCCACTTTGCCCTGTAAGGTATTTTGGAGTAATCGATATCTGTCTGTATTTCTCATCACATGACCGAGGAATTGGAGTTTCCGTATTTTGATGGTGTTTAGAATTTCTTTCTGTTTATTCATTCTCTGTAAAACCGTTTCATTTTTGACACGGTCTGTCCACGATACCCTTAGTATCCGGCGATTGAGTACTGAAAGAGTACCTGAATGCTGAACAGGGCTTCACGTGTACCCAGTGCATTTCTGAACCCGAACTGAGTTGGTGTTATATGTTCCTCAGACAGTTTATATACACGGTGTCCCATATAAGAAGGCACAGGACAGGGATCTCGCAAACCAGAAAAGCTACAAAGATAATTAAATTAGAGAAAAAGTGTGCCCTGCTGAACCCTACAACGTCATGCTTCGAAATCTAAAAAAAGCCGATTACTTCCGAAGATATTTGAGAAAACCCGAATTTTCTCGATTTGGTTTTTATTTTTTTCTGACTTTATTTGAAAAGATATGACAATGCAAATTTCACATTCCCATTGCTACTTTTCCTGCTCTTCAAGTTGATGTTATTACATTTTCAATCTGACGTTTCGTTTCTCAGCAACCATCGTCAACTTTGTTTCTTTAAATGGTCGAAAAAATTTCTTTTATTCCTAAAACACTCTAATTTCAAACCTAAATCCAACAACATATCGCTCTTTACATGTATCCGACGTTTCGGATAAAAAAACCATCATCAATTCTATTTGATGATCATTACGAAGAAACGAAACGTCGCGTCGGATCAAAAATCTAGTTACGTCATCATGTAGAGGAGGCAAAATGGCATAGGAATGTGAATTTTATTTTGATCAATTTTCATTATTAAAGCCTGAAAAAAAATCAATTGCAATCTACGAATTCTTGAAATTTAAAACATAATTATTTTTTTTCCAGATTTTGATAAAGAGGATAGATCAGCAATAAAATTCACGTTCCTATGCCAATTTTTGTCCTCTACTAATGACGTAATTAGATTTTTCATCCCACGTTTCGTTCCTTCCTAATCATCATCAAATAACATTAATGATGGTTTTTTTCATCCGAAACGTCGGATAAATGTAAGAAGCGATATGTCGTTGGATTTAGGATTGAAATTACAGTTTTTTAGGAACAAAACAATTTTTTTTCGACTATTTGAAAAAACAAAGTTGATGATGGTTGCTAAGAAACGAAACGTCAGATTGAATATCATCAACTTGAAGAGCAGGAAAAGTAGCAATGGGAATGTGAAATTTGCATTATCATATCTTTTCAAATAAAGTCAGAAAAAAATAAAAACAAAATCGGGAAAATCCGTTTTTTCCTAAATATCTTCGGAAATAATCGGATTTTTTTAGATTTGGTAACATGATGTTGGAGGATTTAGCAAGGCGCAACTTTTCTCTAATTTAATCATCTTTGTATCTCTTCTAATTTGCGAGATCCCTGTAGTGTGCATTCTTATATGGGACACAAGTATTCGTCTGTGTATTATTTTTAGAAATAGTTTCAACATGTGGCTCATTAGGCTTATTGTTCTGTAATCTCCACATGATTTAGCTCCAGGTTTCTTGGGCAATGTGATAAATTCGGCTTTAAGCCATTGGGAGGGAATATCACCAGAGTCATAGATTCGATTGAAAATCGAAGTAAGCCATTTTACGCTGTCCCAATCGAGTAGCTTTAGGAATTCTGCCTCTATGTTATCTTGTCCTGGTGCTTTGCCATCTTTCATTGCTTTCGTGGCCGCGCTTCTTCAATGATGCTCGGACCCGTTTGGCAATCCATTTGCGGAGCCTCTGGACGGTCATCGTGAAACTGTTGCTCAACGTAGCCCTTCCAAATATCTTTAACTTCTCCTTTATCAACAATGACGACTTCCTCCTGATCTACTAGTCGATTTACTGTATTTGTTTTATATTTTCAGGTCATTTCTCTTACTATCCTATGAACGCTAAAACTGTCAAGTTTCTCTTGAAATGCTTCTAGTTCTTCGCATTGCTTCCTTAATTCATTTTCTTTGGCTTTTCTAATTTTTGTCTGAATTGTTTTCTGAATGTTCTTATACTTATCACGGTTATTCTGAGCAAGTCGTCTTTCTTCCATTAGTTGGAGGATTTCTTCCGTCATCCACGATTTCTTCTTGGTTCCATCATATCTCAATAACTTATTCTTAACATTTTTCACTCTGGTGTTTAGTTTTTTAATCTCTTCTTCAACAGTTGAGAAATCCGGTGATACTATAAGGTCGTCATTGAGTCCTGCTTCTGCTTGTTGTCTTATCATGGGTTTTTTTCAATTTCCTCAAGTAATATCTGTTGACAATTTTCTTTTTTGTCTTCTTAAGTCTTATCTTGAACACTACCACTAGCGATACATGATCTGATTGTAGGTCAATCCCAGGGTATGTTTTCACCGAGGTACAACTATTTCTGTATCTTTTGTTTACCAGGATTTAGTCAATCTGGTTTCTAACAATATGTTCACACGATTCTTGAGGTGACCTCCAGGTATACAGTCTTCGTTTCGGGAGTGTGAAGAATGTATTCATAATTATTAAGTCTTGTTCGTGTGCGAAGAAACTCAGTTGTTCCCCTCTTTCATTCCTGTCTCCCAGTCCATATGGGCCTATAAGCTCGCCTTCTCTTCCCTTACCGATCTTTAAATTGTAGTCCCCCATTACTATTGTCAGATATTGTTTTGGTAGTTTTCTCTTTATATTATCAATCTGTGAGTAAAATTCTGTCATCCCTTCGTCATCATACTCTGTTGTTGGCGCGTATGATATTTATTCGGGAGGGATTTGCATCAATTTGCAGAAGCAT
Organism: Pissodes strobi; assembly: GCA_016904865.1. Lineage (NCBI taxonomy): Eukaryota > Metazoa > Arthropoda > Insecta > Coleoptera > Curculionidae > Pissodes > Pissodes strobi. The sequence goes on along the minus strand of MU182183.1, from coordinate 276,779 downwards.
GATTCTTTCTGACACCGGTACGAAATTTGTGACACATTCTACAGTTGATTTACTTGCAATGATCCCACCACCACTTGATATTTCCGAATAATATACTCGATGTTCGTCTATATCACAGTAGTCCACTACGGGCCAGCGCATCTCACTTATTCCCATAATTTTTATGTCCACTCTCTTCATTTCCAGTATTACGTTGGTAATTTTTCCCGCTTGGGCCATTGTTTTCGCATTCCATGTACTTATCTTAACCTTCGTTCTCATATCAATTCCTTCCTTTCTTCTTCTGCTATCCTTGAAAACTGTCCTGATATCAGAAAATATGACAAAATCTAAATTAAATTGAAACATGCAGAAAATCGCAAAGAATTTCTAATATTTCCGCAATTTTACGAGTCTATATAGATAGCTTTGCTATTGATGTATCATTGGATATTTGAAAGAATACGCCTTCCGATATTTGGACATGACGTTTAGATTAGAATATGTAGATTTAATTGCCTGAAATCTCATTGAAAACGGTTTGAACCTGGAAAATGGGTCAGGATTTTAATGATTAGAGAGGAAGTTTCTGGTGGATTTTATGGCAGATTTCGAGGTAAAATTTCACTTTTAGCATTAGTAGATTAATTTGGCTGAAATATCGTTTAAAACGATTTAAATATGGGAAAATGGACAAGAATAAGAGAATTTATACATTTTCAATCGACAAGCAGCAGTTTCTGTTGATTTCATGATATTAATCTCGCATTGTTTGATGTTTTCACTTCAATTTTTGAAGTGAAACTTCTTTAGCGAGGGTAGTAAGTTAGAAAAAATGAAAAAATCAAATGAAACGGAAAGCAAAGTGAAACACCACTTTAATTAAGCATGTTCCAGTATAGTTAGAGGGTTGAAATTTTCAGGACATGTAGCCGGGGTAAAATGAGGATCCTGGACGAAAACTAGACCAACCCCCCCCACCCCCCCGTTCGGCAAGGAGAAGGAGGAGAAGACAAAACTAAAATAATTAATTTCGGAAGAACGGGAAGAGCTACCAGGTCGAAATTTGATGGTAGGTGCGCCTCGTGAAGGGCTACCTTTGACCATATGCGGGGGGGGGGGCTCTAATTTAATTCACGTCAGATTTTGGAAAAAAGAACGTTTTTTGCCGTTATCTCTGCAACGGAGCCTCGGAACGAAAATCTGACAAGCGATGATCGGAAAGTTAATAAAAGTAAGTATTATAAAATGATATAAGAAAAAAGAAACTATTTAAAAAAGCAACAAAAAGTGTCGTGCTTCACGGGGTCATCAGTGGGGGGAAGGGACGATTTATAAACCCCCGGATTCCCAAAAAAATTCGAAAAAATGCGAAAAAATAGAAAAAAAAACGTAAAAAATTGTTCGGAAAGGTTATAAAAAATTATAAATCGAAATAAGAAAAAAATTAATAAATAAAACTCTTAAGAAAATAAAAACTCAATTCCTATATCTCTTTCAGAAGTTTCACTTCAGTCGTGTGCTTATAAAGGTGAGGCGCATAATTTAGAAGCTTTTTTTCAACAAATAAATTATAATCAAATGAGATATACGAATAGTACATGTAGCATCTTCTGAGTATTAGCGAGAATACCATCAGACGAGTAGGCAGGAAAGACGCCAGCTTCAGAAAAAAAGGGGAGAAGAAAAATTACAGGAAATAATTGAAAGAAAAAACAAACTAGGTACAGGATCTTCCAACGAGGACTGAACAGAGGCTTATTCGAGATGAAAATAAGTCATCTGGATCAACTGGAGATGTCGTGCTGGAGAATTAGATTTGTTGTGGTAGGAAAACATCGTCAGATTAAGCCAAGTAAGATTAACAATAAAGGTGTTTTTGCGTTAAATGAAATGCAAGAACTTCTAAATTTTACAAAATAGTATATCTATGTTAAGGGTTTCCTGCTTATTATTAGGGGCAGGGCCTATCTATACCTGTCCGCTGTTGTTAATACATATTATGATTTTCGCCTGTCAATTACTCGTCCATATGAACAATAAAATGTTTAAAACCTGGTAAAAACTTTTATGACTTTAAATTTACCAGACGAAAGTAAAGTTTACTGAACGTGCCGACAGAGAGCGAAGCAATGAAGCAGCATATACCTCTTGTTTAGTAAAGGTTGACGACAGATAGTATATTTAGGGTATCCGTCTCTATTCGTGGCTAGCATTCTGTAGACGAGCGGCTAAATTCCAAGTTGCGATCCAACGAATCCATGTCTCTATGTTCTAGCAAAATTTCTACAACGCCTCGGTGGTGTAGTAGGCAGAGTGCTTGCCTGTCATTCCTGCGCTGCGGGTTCGAGATGTTTTGTTTATTATTTTTTATTAATTTACCTTTTTTTCTTAATTTTGGGTTAGTTTGGGTTAGTCTTGGGTTAGTTTTGGTTAGCACTTGGTTGGTTCTTATTGATTGACCCCTCGTAGCGAGCGAAGCGAGCGGCGGGCCATGCAAAGCCATATATAATAATACCCCGGCTGTTGGATCGCAACTTGGGATTTAGCCTCTCGTTTCGGTAGAAAACACGACATAGAAGTCTGTCGGCGAAATTTGAAATTTGTCTCCAGTGAACCTACCGTATACTCATTTATACCGTGTCTCGGGTACCTATCAAATTTCAATTTTTTTATTATAGAGAGGCTCAAAAACAACTTCTAAAAATGTTTACCATTTTTCTTCAGCCTTATTTACAGCCGAAAAAATGAGAGTTGACCAACGAATCAGTCTTCCAAATTTCGAAAAATCACCTTTCCTTGTTTTTTGAATTCAGAGAATCTAAAAAAGCCTAGGACTAGATACCTAGCCAAAGCCATACCTGCCAACGGTTTCTCTCCCAGATTTAATTTCGGTTCGTCCAGGTACGTATCCGAGATGGAAGACCTAATGAAACTATTTTTAGGCATCAGTAGGTAATTTTCATTTCTTAAAAAGGCAGACGATGAAGATTTTCGTATCAGAATTATAAGCATGAATAGGTAAATATTTTATTGTATAACGGTTTCAACTGAAATGATATTTGTATAGATCGTACGTTGGGATTAGCAGGGCGTGCGACATGCTAACCTCCTCCGACTTATTTGCTTTTCAACTGAAACAAACCTTCAATCCGCTTGGAGATACGCTTCATCATGGATTAATTTTTCATTAAATTCTATATTTTACTTGATGGCTGCCCCCGAGAACAAAATCGGGGATTCGCCTATGAACCATGAATGCGCTATATTTGTGAGAATTCCGGATACCTACTACGTGGTATTAAAATCCCATATTATTAGACATAGGAATGGACTTTTGATTAGACTCGTGGACTAGTAGCTTAGTCCAGATAAAATAGTGGGGATCATATCGATTTAACACAAATAATACCTATGCAACGTAGGTAGGTATAGTAGCATTTTCAATTAATAAACATTACCTTCACGTATTATACCTACCAACAATCAATTTTAAAAATCCATATGCAACGTTAATCGTTTAAATAGGTACCTACCTACCTAATATATTATATTCGGCATCGGGCCATAAATTGAATGGAAATAGACGCATAGCGGGCGATATTGTTTATTTATTATATCCTTAAAAATTAAGCTTCCCAAAATAAACCTGTGTTGGCATGAAATGCGATGACCACAGAGAACCATTTCTATATGCCACAGTGTGATCCTATGTCCTACTAAGGCAATTTACAAAAATAATGTAAAGAATAATCCCTTATCTTTCTTTAGTTGTAATAATTATAAAAATCTCTGAAAGAGATTGAATACTTGTTCGTAAGAAACATAGATTTATTTTTCTTTTCTAGATGAAACATCCAACTAAACTTATTTCCGAATTTTAAAAAGTTGAAAATGAAATCTGGCAACGTTGCTAGCAATAATTTTAGACAGTGGGTTGACTTACATAAAAGTTTATTACGAGTAAACTTTTTATATTTCTATGCACCTATGTACCCAAAAATGTATCTGAAATAGAGTGCAACTTGGTGTGGTGCCATTTTACTTATAAAACATCGTTTTACCTGCAGGGGTCCATCAAACCATCAAGTCTAGGTATAATCCGTTTACACCCTCACAGGTATTTACATTGCATCTTTGTGTTCGAAATTTAAAAACAACTGGGTTACTGATTGTACGTACCTATTTAAGCTGGATGTGAAAACGATAATTACTATTTAGTAATTACGATATATTTATCCGATTATCTTTACACCAAATACAATTGGTAAAGTCATTAAGTTGATAAATGTGAAGAAGTTGAACAACGTTTTATCTACCTTTTGTGAATATAGATGCACTGACTTAATAAACTATTATATCATTTTAGTGTACAGGGTTATCCAACGAGGACTAGACAAGGCGATTTTTTGACTTTCTCTGTACTTTTATAAAAAAAAAACTGAAATGGCCAACTTATGTAATTTTCTCCCGCGAATTCGGATATGTTCAGTAAAAAAACAATTGAACATCAAATAAAAGTGCTAGGGGTCACTTTGATATTTTTTTATGAATATTACTAAATTTTTGGACTCTAGAAAAATCTAAACACATTTTGTGTATAATATCCTATACCTATCTTTAGCTGTTTACCAAATATTGGCAGTTGAAAGTCAGGTATTTTGACACTTTGACAGGCTCTAAAATCTAAACCGCACAAGATCAAAGCAAACGGTTTGCACATTCCTATCTTAAGTTTTCACAAACTATCGAATGACAGTATCTTATTCGAATTTAACCTGCGGATAAAATTAATCGGAACTTTTAAATTCAAAGTTACTATCAATCGATAGCTTATGAAAACCCAAGATAGAAATGTGCAAACCGTTTTCTTTGATCTCGTGCGGTTTAGATTTTAGAGCCTGTCAAAGTGTCAAAATGCCCGACATTCAACTGTCAATATTGGGTAAACAGCTAAAGATAGATATAGGATATTATACACAAAATGTGTTTAGATTTTTCTAGAGAGTCCAAAAATGTAGTAATATACAGGGTGTTCCATTTAAAAAAATATCAAAGTGACCCCTAGCACTTTTATTTGATGTTAAATTGTTTTTTGCTCAACATATCCGAATTCGCGGGAGAAAATTACATAAGATAGCTATTTCAGTTTTTTTATAAAAATACAGGGAAAGTCAAAAAATCACTTTGTCTAGTCCTCGTTGGATAACCCTGTACATAATAATTACATAACATAATTATAAAACAAATAACATAGCATTCTCACGAATTAGTACATATTCGCCAACAAATAAACGATCTCAAGCATTCTTTTATTTGCGAAATGTAGAAAAATGACATTTGAAGAAAACAAATTCGCTCTTGGTTGATAGTAATAGTATTCAAAAAAAATCTAATGAGTTGAACTTTGGCTGTTTACCTATGGCTGTTACTTGGGACAACTTGTTATGTTTTGCGTTCGCCGAGTCGGTTTGTAGCTTTCATTCATTCATATCAATTTAAAGCGAGCGTTATACGGTTCATGTTACGCACTACTATATAAGAAAAAAGTCGCGTGTAATACAGTACTCGTGCTAGAAGTGAATACTTCGCACAACCGATTCCATAAGGGAGAAAGAGAGAGTGAGTGTCATATACTTTATCTCTCTTGCGAGACGAAAATTTCAAAGCGTGTCGTGACGCAGCCTTGAAATATTACCCTCATGCAGCCAAAGAAGCATTCACTTCAAAAATTGGTGTTACCCTGTCCACATTCTCACCAACTGTGTCGCTTTTATTTAAATACATATTAAAATTTTTGAGTTCAAATTTCGATTCAGTGCGTAAACAGTTTCGAATATGTAGTATATTGCGGTTGCTATTCTAGAGAGTTCGGAGTTTTATTGATTAGTTTCCACCATTGTCTTTATAGACAATGGTTTCCATGTACTCATAGTCCAAGGTCATTTTGTTTATGTGGTTGAAAACTCATGGATTAAAAGCCACACGGAACTCACAACGACGACAACGCAAACGAAACAAGGATATGAAAATTGGAACTTGGAACACCCGCACTCTGTATAGAATCGGAGCTTTAAGATCTCTGTTAGATACACTTAACACATATAATGTGGATGTAACAGCACTACAAAAAATCCGATGGACCGGACCGGGGATATTAGAGAAGAGGTCACATACACTATACTATAGCTGTAATGACAGAGAACATATGGACGGAGTAGGGTTCATTGTAAATCAACGATTCAAGGAGCTGGTAATTGGATTTGAAGCAGTCAGTCATAGAATTTGCCGTATACGAATCAAAGGAAAGTTCTTCAATTACAGCCTTATCAACGCACATGCACCAACGGAGGATAAACCCGAGGACGAAAAAGAACAATTTTATGAAGATAGAAAGAATATACAGATGTTGTCCGGGCAACGACATCAAAATCATACTAGCCGACATGAATGCTAAAGTGGCCTTCATGAAGATAGTAATGAGTGCGGTTAGTAAATCTTGCGGCTTCACTAAATATTACTATAGCTAGCACATGCTTCGACCATAAAAACATCCATAAGACAACATGGACCTCACCGGGTGGCAGAGCCAGCAACCAGATAGACCACGTAATAATTGATTCCAGACACTGATCTGATATCATGAACTGCAGAAGCTATAGAGGGGCTAATATTGACTCAGATCATTATCTTGTTATAAGTACATTGATAGCGCGAATAGCGAATGCAAAAAAAGAAAACAAGCAACCCCTCCGCAAGTACAACGTACAAAAACTGACCAACCCTACAATTAAAGAGTCCTACAACAGTAACTTAAATAACAGATTGGCGAACGTAAACGAGGGGGGACAAAAGTTAGCGAAGAGATACGGGTGACCGCAGAAGAAGAACTAGGCGAAGATCGTGGTATTCGTAGGAGTCATTGGTTTGACCGGAATGTGCAGAAGTTACACGAAGGAAGAATGATGCATATATTAAAATGCAGACCCGAAGGACAAGGAGAACCGTTGAAGAATATCAGACAAAAAAAGGGAAGAAAAACATACTCATAAAACAAAAAAGAGAGAACAGTTGAACCAAGAACTGAGAAATATAGAAACTCTCAACAGGGAACAGGAGTACAGGAAATTCTATAGAAAAGTAAACATTACCAGAAAGAGCTTTAAACCAAGAACGACGCAGTGTAAAAATAGTAATGGAGATCTATTAAGCTCCAGAAGTGAGGTGCTGGGCCGCTGGATAGAACACTTTAGCGCTCTACTGAACACAGATGAGGTGGAACCAATCCCAGAACCACAAGAAGCCCAAAATGCAGAACACGGGACAGAAAATCAAACAGAATATGAACCGCCAACAACAGAGGAAATTAGAGAAGCTATAAAAAAGCTGGCAAACAATAAATCTTCCCGAAGCGACAACCTCCCTGCTGACCTTCTCAAAAATGGTGGCGAAGAGCTAGTAACCGCCATGCAACAACTCTTTTCAAACATCTGGACACAAAAAACACTATCCGCGGAATGGAACGTAGGTATACTATGTACTATCTACAAAAAAGGTGATATATTTGAGTGCTCAAATTATCGAGGAATCACCCTACTGAATACGGCATACAAAGTATTATCAGTAGTACTCTGCAATCGAAATCGACCCTACTCGGAAAAGGAAATAGGAAGATACCAAGCTGGATTCCGTGGTGGCAAGTCGACTCTAAATCAAATATCGACACTCCGACAAATCCTAGAAAAAACACACGAATATGGGGTCGACACCCGCACCATATCTTTGTCGACTTCAAGGCCGCCTATGATACCATAAATAGAAGGAAACTCTATGATTCTATGAAAGAACTCCAAATACCAAATCATTTGGTAAATTTCACAAGAATGACGATGGAGAAAGTGGAATGCAGGGTACGTATCGAAGGAAACTTGTCGGAACCGTTTAAAACCTCTAATGGACTGCGTCAGGGAGACGCACTCTCCTGCACCTTGTTCAACCTAGCCGTTGAAAAACTATACGAATGTCGGGGGTAACAACAACGGGGACAATCTATATTAAATCCATCCAAATCCTGGCCTACGCGGACGATATCGATATCATAGGCAGATCAGAGGCAGCAGTTAAAGAAGCATACAGAGCACTGAAAGAGGCAGCAGAGGAAATGGGCCTAGTAATTAACATCAATAAAACCAAGTGCATGCTAGCAACACCGGAAATACCAAGATAAGTAAGCCCCCGCAGAAACCTAAAGATAGATGGCGATCGATGGAATCGGTTAACGAGTTCGTGTACCTTGGCTCCCTGGTAACCACTCATAATGACACAACCGCCGAAATTAAACGTAGAGTCCTCCTTACCAACAGATGTTACTTCGGACTCGCCCCTCAACTCAAATCCCATAACATCTCCAGAAGCACAAAGTGTAAACTCTACAAAACACTGATAAGACCGGTTTTAATGTACGGCGCCGAAACCTGGACACTCACTAAGAGTGACGAGATCATCTTGGGGTGCCTTGAGAGGAAAGTAATAAGAAGAATTTATGGGGCCATTGAGGAAAATGGGATATGGAGGAAAAGGTACAACTTTGAGCCTCTAGGCTGTTTCAGGGACCTGACATAGTCAAGGAAATAAAGTTGGGTAGGCTGCGATGGGTAGGCCATGTGATGAGGAGCATTATAAGATCCTTTACACAAATAGTGCACTATATAAAAATCGGCCTCTCCTATTGGTCGATCCGTATGGAAAACTAACCAGGTGCTAACCCAAGACATACCCAAAATCAAGAAAAAAACTGTTTAGAAACATAATCTTAAAAAAAAATAAAAGGAAGCAACGGGGTTTGAACCCGGGCCGTCCAGGTGACACCCAGCTATCTAAACCTCTACACCACGAGAGCTCTTGACAGAAATTGATTGCATCACGAAAACATATTGTAATACGAGATGGATCGACCAATAGGAGAGGTCGATTTTTACATAGTGCACTATTTGTGTAAAGGATCTTAAAATACTGATGAGGATGGAGGCAGATGACCCCGCCCGTAGGACAACGCAGAAGGGGAAGACCTCGAATGAGGCTATTAGATCATGTAGAGGCCGATTTAAGAAATGTTGGAATAAGGGCCTGGAGAAGACGGGCGCTGGACAGGGACGCCTGGAGGGAAATACTTGAGGAGGCTAAGGCCCACGAAGCAGGGCTGTAACGCCGTACTGATGATGATGATGGTGGTTCACTATATTAAGTTGTATTTTACTGAATATTTAAAGAGAAAGAGAGAGGAAGAGAGAGTCATATACTTTATCTGTCTTGCGAGACGAAAATTTCAAAGCGTGTCGTCCCGCGGCTTTGAAAAATCACTCTCATGCGGCCAAAGAAGTATTCACTTCAAAAAATAGTAAAAAGGAATTACTTAGGTATATATTTTCGGAACGTTCCAAATAATCATTTTTGATCGGCTTCCATAATCCATAATCACTTTCGTAATAATCATAATAATCATAAAATAAACGAAATGAAATAACATATTTGTATCTGCTTTAGTTAATATCATTACTTACAAAAAAAAAACGGGTGAAAAGTATATCGTTTTATTCGTTTCGTTTTAATATAATGTCCTGTATATTTCTAGTAAAATGAAAGATCTTCTTTTTCTGAGTTCAAATATATCATATAAGTTGACATTTGGTTCAACCGTTTTTACGTTATTTAATTTTATAGTTGCACTGAATTTACACTATCTTGATATGCGTCATTCAAAAACTTGTTGATTTCTATGCAGTAATCATGGCAGCGTATATCAATTTAATGTAAATTCAATACAACTATAAAATTAAATAACGTAAAAACGGCTGAACCAAATGTCAACTTGTATGATATATTTCAAATCAGTGTGCTAGTTTATACGAACTCACCCGGTACATATTTTTTACATTTTAAATAAATTATGCCCTTGGGCCAGAGCGTTCTTATGTTGAATTCTTACACTTTTATATATTTCACACCGTTTTTATAGCATTTATATTGATTTTTTAGAAAATGTATTGTGTAACTGTCATGGGATTTGATACCACTGTGTCTCCTATATAAGCTGTAGCGGTGATGCCAACATGTGCATTATTTTTTTCTTGCATATCTTAACTTCAAGTATTCTTTAATTTTATTTAGCAAGGGCGTAGGACCGCATGACCCCAATCAAGGCCCGATATAATTCACCTGTTGGTAACTTTACCAAGAAGTTAACTGTTATAGTATAGGAACAATAATTATTATAACCATGTTCGTCATGGTAATTACATCTCGTTGGTAAAGTTGCCAAGAGGTGAAGATACCTATCCACCCTACGTCGGTATTGATATTGGAACTTTTATCAAGAACATTATTACCAAGATCAGGAACGTAACCTTCGCAAGTTCGGAGGCTGTGATTGAAACAATTGTTTTTATGATATGACAGTTATATTCTTGGTTAACCTAATATCGACCTAAGACGAGAATCATCAATCACCTGTAACTTTACCAAGCCTATGATTTCTATGGAAACCATTGTTTCTATAGTAATGATTATGTAGTCCTTGGTAAAGTTCATAACATAGGTAGGTAACCATTCAATAGGTTTTTTTATTTTTAACGTAGGGACAGTCAGACGGCCAAGCCTATATTTTCCCTATAGCGTTTTTAGGCGGTTCTCTAAAAATATGGGATAAAAAAATAATGAAGAATTGAAACCAAAAATGTAATTTCAAGCCTTGTTCCTACCTTTCTGTATCCCCTTTAAAACAACAGTTTTCTATCCATCTCTGTCGCATACGCTTGAAAACGTTAGCAGAATGAAAAGGCAGCACCTAGTAATGGATTCTTCATAACAGATGCTCAAAGACATACGTCGTTAAACTTATTGGTTTTGTTTAATCTATATATTCTGTTATTTCTATTTTATTGGATGTTTTTTTCTGCAGATTTCATATGAATATTATAAAACAATTACTACGTGTCCATATTTTTCCCACAAAAATTATTAAAATTGCAAAATTAACAGGGAACTCGGTCGATTTCACACAACGACGTCATTGCGCAGGGCGTAGCTAGACCGCTAACGCACGCTTACTCTGTCTCTTTCTCGCACCAAGCGACCACCCCTGTTTTTACGAAGATAGATCGATCCGGACCTGTTTCATGTAGAAGTTCTACCAAGATGTCGACGAAATGGCGCTTTTCACGATGTAGTATTTGTATTTTCTGTGTTTAAATTTATTCCCGGCTATTAGTGACTTGAAAAAACAGTTTTCGATGTATTTTTGTGTAGAAAAGCTGGTGAAATTGTATCCCGACAGTTATCGACGTTCCAAGAGTGAATAACGGTTAATAACTTACCACGTTTTCATTTGCAAAACACGTTGATTCTGGGAAAATTTGTGAAATCATTCCCATTATTTTGAACAAAATTATTATATTAGGCTTAGGGCGGGTTCAGCCTAATATGCTGCAAACAATAAAGTAACTTTGGACGTATCCATCTGGCGGCTGTACAAACTGCAAAACTCTCGAATTGAAGAAAGAAAAACTGAAATTGTGATTGTGAGGCAATTTTGCTGGCAGTGATGTGAAGTCTCGGGTAAAAATTTGTGCTCAATGTGTATGCTATGGAAGTACGCTCCATGAGATTAGATCATGGGCCTATACAGACTAATAACATGTCCTACCCTCAAAGACAACCCCAAAATCATAGGTAAGTGATTTTTTGATAAGTAGTATCTACTTCAATTTTCCCTTTTAAAAACCCACAAATAGTTGACCAAACGCGATTATTAAATACGAAAATGGGAGTATTCTGAGCTAAAACGACGATACAGTGTTTCGGTATAAAAAGAAGGCGCCTTATAATGTAGATATTTTTTAACAAAGAAAATTATTGTATTGAAATTACCGATATTTAATCGAATTAATGACTAGGTAGCCGTACTTTTAGGAAAATGTGAAAAACTGATCCGACGGACCTGAAATTATTGGGAATTATTTACTATCCGCGCACCTATTTATTAAAAAGTTATTTTTTTTGTTTGACACAAGCCGCCCTTGATTTTTTTTTGTTAACGGAACTAGAATTAGGTATTTGGTGCCTGAATGATAATTACTTAGTTACCCCTGAAAATATGCAATATACCGCCCACTTTATTTTCACTATTATTTTTAAACAATTTTAAGAGGGTCGGTTAGTTTGGGTTAGCCGAGCGTGCGTTTCTGTAGTCAGTTCTGGTTAATTGAGTTTAGTTTGTTATCTTCGGGTTAGCTTAGGTTGGTTAAAGATAAACGCTCTTGTTTTGCTAGTTTTAGTTCATTCAGGTTAGTTTGGGTTAGTGTTACTTGGCCCTAAAATACCATAAATTAAATATAACGTCAAATCTGACGTCCGACAATTATGAATTTAGGATTGTTTAAAAAAAAAGGGTAAATTTTTAGTTGACGTGTCAGACTGATTTTGTCGTTTTTTCCTCAGAAACACATAAATTGAATGTTTTTGTCATTTTTAGACGTTTTTTATTGGCGGAAACTTAATTGTAATCAACTGTCTTGTAGGACAGTGGGGCGAATAGGGGTGCTGGGTGGGATAAAAAAAAGTGTATAAAAATATAAATTATTGGGTTTGCAAAGACGAATTTTGTTAAAAATATGGGTTACTTTTATAAATATTCCTGTGGCGTAACAAGGTTAGGGAAAATGGTCTGCATTGTCCCGTTGAAATGATTTTGTTTTCATTCTACTAATATTTTACGTCGCGCAAGAAAACTAACCCAAGGCATGCCCAAAATGAAGAAAAAAATTAATGCTTATATTTCTAGTGCTTTTTTTTTGAAGTGTTGCCGAGAATTTTTGTCAAAACTCGAAATTTGGGGGCTGTTTTCGGCTCGAATATGGTGTATCATCCGATCTTTTAAAATCAGTTTGTAATTTTGTTTTCATTTTGGGCATGCCTTGGGTTAGTTTCGTTTGGTTGTGCCATGTGCGAAGTGAAATACTTATTAGTAGAATGATAAAAAATTAATCAACTGCAATGTGACAGTGGAGCTCTTTTCCAGAGTCTTTTCCCTAACCTTGTTACGCCACTTTTAATAATCCTCCCAAAGATTATCAAAATGGCGTAAAATCTGTGGGTTTATAATGTTTATCTTCACCCCCCACTGGAATAATTATAAAAATTACACATATTTTTAACAAAATTCGTGTTTGCAAACCGAACATTTTATGTTTTTATACACTTTTTACCCCACCCAGCAGCTATTCGATCCACTGTCCCGCTAGACAATTGATTACTATTAGGTTTCCGCCAATAAAAAACGTCTAAAAATGAAGTCAAAACACTCAATTTATGTCAAGGACACGTCAACTAAAAAATTTCCAAAAATTCAAATAGGGTTAGGGTTGCCAGGTTTGAAAATTGAAATTGCAGAACATTAATTTGTTGAAAAAATGCAGGACAGTGATAAAAAAACAGGACTTTGGTCTTTATCTATAATAATACCAAAAATATGTTAGTTATATAGGTACATGTTTTGCTAGTAGTAATATTTAATTAACAAAAAATGTAAGCAATATAACCTAACACAAAAATAAACTATTAAAACAGTGTAACAGTATACAAATCATATAACTAAAATATATTAATTAACTTTATTCTTGACTTTATTACATCTACAAGAAAACCATTTTTTTTTAAGTATATTTTTATCACTCTGCAGCTAAAAGCAATTGCTTATTTGTCAAAACATAGCTATAAAATGCTTTGGATGTAAGAGCTAACTAAATTCGAGGCCAATATTTGTCTTTATTTCAGCCTTTACGTGATCTACTAAAAGCCTGTTCTGACGTTTCGACTACCTACCATAGTGAAAAAACTTGTTGAAATTTGAGCCATACTTAAATTGAAAAAAAAAAATTAATTATAAAAAAAAAACAGTTTCGATTATGATTGGTCGAGGGGCGGCTCATTCCTGAAATCGCTGTACATTTTTTTTCCAAAATCCCTGGATGTCCTTTCAAAATTCCGAATTGCTAGGTATTCGAAATCCACCTGGATTTCTGGAAATCCCGAGGGAAATCCTTAGTGGTACCGCGTCGAAATTATTGAACACGGGCTTTTTTGCTGGTTTTTCCTTGGGTTTTTCCTTTTTTCTTCTGATAATATAAAAATTATTTCTTAAATTTTTGTTGGTACTTATGGTACTCGTTATGGTATTAGCGTGTGGAGTTTTATATTCAACTTTGTTGAATCCCGATATCCCTTAAAAATTGTCGAAATCCCTGCGATTTCCGAAATCGATGTACTATCTAAGACTTGACCTAAGTACAGGGTTATCCAACGAGAACTAGACAAGGCGATTTTTTGACTTTCCCTGTACTTTTATAAAAAAACTGAAATAGCCATCTTATGTATCTCCCGCGAATTCGGATATGTTCAGCAAAAAAACAATTGAACATCAAATAAAAGTGCTAGAGGTAGGTATATTTTTTTAAATGGAACACCCTGTATATTACTACATTTTTGGACTCTCTAGAAAATCTAAACACATTTTGTGTATAATATCCTATACGAGATCCTATACTATATACTTACCTATCTTTAGCTGTTTACCAAATATTGACAGTTGAAAGTCGGGCATTTTGACACTTTGACAGGCCCTAAAATCTAAACCGCAGGAGATCAAAGAAAACGGTTTGCACATTCCTATCTAAGTTTTCAAAAACTATCGAATGACAGTATCTTCGAATTTAACCTGCGGATAAAATTAACCGGAACTGTTAAACCTCCAGTTACTATCATTCGATAGTTTATGAAAACCCAAGATAGGAATGTGCAAACTGTTTTCTTCTCGGTTTTCTTTGATCTCGTGCGGTTTAGATTTTAGAGCCTGTCAAACTGTCAATATTTGGTAAACAGTAAAGATAGGTATAGGATATTATACACAAACTGTGTTTAGATTTTTCTAGAGAGTCCAAAAATGTAGTAATATACAGGGTGTTCCATTTAAAAAATATATCAAAGTGACCCCTAGCCGAGCCCCTAGCACTTTTATTTGAAGTTCAATTGTTTTTTTGCTGAACATATCCGAATTCGCGGGAGAAAATTACATAAGATGGCTATTTCAGTTTTTTTTTTATAAAAGTACAGGGAAAGTAAAAAAATCGCCTTGTCTAGTCCTCGTTGGATAACCCTGTACAAGTTTTGGCGAGTGAGCCGCCCCTCGAGATTGACAAAAAGAATTGTTCTATTTTTAAATGGTATTTTCATCATAGGGTAGGTTTTAAAATAGAGAATTGTTCATAAAGGGTGTCAAAATCTAGTTCAATCGACAATTATTTAGCTATTTGTATGACCGATTCATAGGTAATAATATTTTTCAATGAAAATATTTCAAGCTTCAAGAGTAAGTTATTTTGAGAAACAAATTTGGACTCTTATAAAGAACCTGTATTTCGATAAAACAATAGAAAAGATTCTTCAAATTGTTTTTTTTTTCGTTGTCCGGGTTTCCTTAAGGGTAACTCTAGCATGAAAGCCAAAAAAATTATCTTCAGTTCTGTACAAACCGAGGTACAAACTTTTAACCCTCAGGGACTTTAAAATTTGAAATACTTCATAACAGAGATCAGATTTTTGCAATTTTTGCTGGGTTTCATAAATAATAAAATTATGAAAGATTAGCGGGAATTGCCTCAGGAATTGCGAGAAAAAAAAACGTTTATATTTTTAACAAGTCTTTTAGAAAATGCAGGATATTTGGCGTTTTGCGAACATCTTCAGCAGGACGCACAAATATGGACCCTGCATCCAGGACATCCTGCGAAATCCAGGACACTTCACGACCCTAAATAGGGCGGTGCCTGGATAGCAAACTTACCTAACTTATTCCTGCAATAATTGGTAACTTTTTAGTTGAGGTGCAAGGCCGATTTTGTTGTTTTTTCCTCAGAAACACATACATTGAGTGTTTTTACATAATTTTTAGACCTTTTTTATTGGCGGAAACATAATAGTAATCGACTGTCTTGCGGGACAGCGGAGCCCATGTGCTGG
This sequence comes from Pissodes strobi, assembly GCA_016904865.1. Taxonomy (NCBI): domain Eukaryota; kingdom Metazoa; phylum Arthropoda; class Insecta; order Coleoptera; family Curculionidae; genus Pissodes; species Pissodes strobi. The sequence continues at coordinate 260,729 of MU182183.1, read as the reverse complement.
GTGGGATAAAAAGTGTATAAAAATAAAAAATATTCGGTTTACAAAGGCAAATTTTGCTAAAAATGTGGGTTATTTTTATAAGTATTCCAGTGGCGTAACAAGATTAGGGAAAAAGGGCTCCACTGTTCCGTTGCAGTTGATTAATTTTTTATCATTATACCTAATAATATTTCACTTCACGCCTGGCCCTGCGCTCGCTCCGGGAGCGCCACAAGACAAAACTAACTCAAGGCATGCCCAAAATGAAAAAAATATACCTATATAATAATTGATTTGATTTCCGGGTGTATATTACCTATATTTCTAGTGCTTTTGTGAAGTGATGCTGGAAATTTGTGTCAAACTCGAACTTTTGGCGGCCTTTTGTGGTGGATCCTCCGATTTTTTAAAGTCAATTATTTTTTTATATTATTTTGGTCATGCCTTGGGATCGAGCTTGGGATGGTTTTGTTTGGTTGCGCCCCCGAAGCGAGGGAAGGACCATGCGCGAAGTGAAATATTAATAGAATGGTAAAAAATTAATCAACAGCAACGGGACAGTGAAGCCCTTTTTCCCTAACCTTGTTACGCCACTTGAATATTTATATAAATAACACAAATTTTTAACAATGTTCCTTTGCAAACCGAAGATTTTCTATTTTTATAAATTTTTTCAGCCCACTCACTGCCCCACATGATACTAGCCAAGTGCTAAATAAACGTATTATTTATTTATTTATGACAGTTGATTACCTACTATTAGGTTTCCGTCAATAAAAAACTTCTAAAAATTACGTAAAAACTCTCAATTTTTGTGTTTCTAAGGAAAATCGGCCTGACACGACAAGTAAAAAATGACCCAATAATTACGTACTAGGATAATTAATGCACTTTGGCAATTTTCGATGCCATTTATTATTGTAGAAATATGTTACCACCTTAGTTAGAAGCCTACCTATGTGAAAAAAACTTGGTTGAGAAGTAGCACTGGCAATTTCTTTTGGTTATCTTTGGTTGTTTAACACGTACTGGTTTTGTTATTTTTGGTTTGTTCTGGTTAGTTTGGATTACTTTTGGTTAGACATATACCTGATGGTTACTTGGATTAAAAATGTCCTAAATAAAATATAGCGTTCATTTTCGTGTCCGACAGTTTCTTATTTTGATACAAAATTGATTTAAACAAACTTTAGTTAAAATCGAGGTTAAAATACATTCAATTTGGAAGGTGCATGGACATTGATACATCTGGTAAACTCTCGAGTAAACTGTTACCTAACTTATTCTTGCAATAATTACTAGGATAAGGTCGAGGCAATTTATTATTGTAAACTTAGCTGAGAAGTAGCACTGACAATTAGTTTTGGTTATCTTTGAGTTAGCTTAGGTTGGTTAAGTAATAGATAAAAATAATGGCGCTTGTTTTGTTATTTTGGATGGGATCTTTCGGATTAGTTTGGGTTACTGTAATTTGCGGTAATTTGGCTCTAAAATGTCGTAAATTAAATATAACTTCAAATCTCTTCCGACAGTTACTTAATTATTATTTTTTTATTTTGATGCAAAAACTAGTTAAACAAATTTTGGCTAAAAAACATTCAACTAGAGTCGAGACTAGGGTGCTCGGGGTGGTGGCCCTAAAGTGTCATAAATTATACATAACGTCCAAATCTCTTGTCCGACAGTTAGTTAATTGTTTTTTTTTTTATTTTAATGCAAAAACTAAGTTAACAACAACTTTAGTTTCTAATCACAGAGGCAGTTTATTATTAGGGATGCACCGAGTATTCGGTTGGCCGAATAATTACCGAATATTCGGCCACTTTTTAGTAAATGCCGAATATTCGGTATTCGGCCAGCAGTGATGAGATATTCGGCGAATATTCGGCTAAATATCACTTTTAAACTTTACATTAAAAGTAAAATGAAGTAATTGTTAAATAAAAAATGGATGTGCTTAATAATACACATTTATTCGGAATTAAGTTTTAATAAACGCCATTAAATCTAAGGTACGCATAAAAGAATAGAACAGTTTAGTATTTAAAATTTAACTTAGGCAAATTATGGTGCAGAAAAAGCAAGCGTTCCGCGTTTTTTGGCAAAAGTCTGCTTCTTTTAGCTTCATATATATTGCCCGCTTCTGAAAACGATCGTTCACTATAAACGCTACTTCCTGGACTGCATAGAAATTTGGATGCAACTACCGACAACTTTTTGTACAATGCTTTATGGTCCTTCCACCACTGAATTGGGTTTATATTTTTATTTATTAAAGGAGAACTTATGTAATTTTGAATTTCAGTATCTATATCTGATGGAATATTAGAGGACCCGTCTTTTTTATTAGATACCATGTCTTCATAATATTGGTCCCAAAATGAGGTTGCTTCGTTAGGTTTCACTTTTTTTTCTACAGGTTCACAATCTAAAACAAAGCAAAAATATATTAAAGATGTCGCTGTTATAGGTATCTAAATCAATTTAGGAAAATAAAAATAATTTTAGATTTATTTTCAGATAAATTCCAACCTTTTAACTTTAACTGCTGACGTATTTGGCCAAGAGATACATTTTCTTCATCATCGGTACTTAAATTCGCTTCACTATCAATATCCTTTGAGCCCGAGGGGTAAACCGCCAATGTATTCCGGTGTACACGCCTCATGTAATCTCATGTATTCTTATGTAATCTCATGTATTCTTATGTAATCTCATGTATTCTCATGTAATCTCATGTATTCCTATGTATTCTTATGTATTCATATGTATTCCTAAGCATTCCTTGTATTCTTATGTAATCCCGAGTGTATTCCTATGAATTGCTTTGGAATTCTAAATGTTTTCTAGGAAATCCTATACAGATAAATTCAAATTTGAGTTTCCCCGTTAGAAAATTGGAAACCGTAGGTTAGGGACTTAGGTGAAATTTGGTACTTGGGGCTTTCGAGGTCAAAAAGCCCGAATCTGGATAATAGGGGACCTTGGGGCCTACCGTGTAGGCTCCAGAAGAAAAACCGTTTATTTTTGGGGGAAATCAATGATCGGGTGTAGTAGTTCGGACCGGAATGATTTAAACGAGAAAAAAATTTGGGATCCTACCGGAGCCTATTTAGTCACCCAAAAAATTTCTTGCAGATAATCGGCTGGAAATCGGATCCGGGCCCGGGTTTTCGACGATGTCAGTAGGTTCCGCGGTAGGAGACGGACGAGGTAAAAAAAAGATTTGTTGAACAAGAAACCAAAAATGTTCGCCTCACGGACAAGTCAAAAAAAGTAATTTCGGCGATTTTCGATCCGTGGCTCCTACTTCCCAAAACAGATGCCCAAACTTTTCGAAAATAGAAAATCGGCGTTTTCGACCTCTAAATATTAATTCGAGGAAAAACCCTTCCGAACATAGTTTTATATTTAGAGGACGGTTTTTTTTTGTATATAG
>MU182183.1:204570-257301 GCA_016904865.1 Pissodes strobi | reverse complement strand
AAGGCTTATATTTTAAACTTGATATATTTAATAGCTTCTGTTCGAGTTCAGAAATAATTTTAAATTGAATAATATTTTCATCTCCCCTGTCATAAGTGGAGCTACATCCTGATGGATTTGGTTTTTGTCGTCTGAATAAATTAGCAAAAGGTTAATTTTTGAAGTGAAAACTTTATAAAACGTGTGATATTGCGGAACAAACGTTCTAAAATGTGTGATATGGCGAGGCGAACGTTACAAAATATGTGATACGGTGAAGCTATCGCAAGTAGAGAGGCTCGTTCACCATTCAATGGATAATTAGGTATCTTTTAGCTCCATTTCTTACTCTAACAAGAATCGATCGTTGAACGGGGTTTAACGCATAGCATGTTCTACCATTCGTGTCAGCGAATTTGCATAAAATAAAAATATTTTATTATTAAAAGGAAAACATGAATGTGATCAAATTAGGGGAATTTAAAATTATAAATAAAAGCATCTCTGAGGGTTCCCAACCCGGAATCTAACTCACCAAATTACTTATAGGTATCGATTTTTATTTGTATAATTTATAAAACGTGATTTCGCTGATTCCCAGTGCATTTATCCATTAAATTTGACTCAGTTTGACTTAAAATCCTAATGTTCTTGCATTAATTTGACTTGTTTTCAATGTTTCATAAAAGTTAAATCAATAATCGAATTACTTTTCAGGTTTCTAGTCCAAAAGTAATAATTTCTTACTTTAAATTTTATAAAAAATTTTTATTGACATAGAAACAGTATGTGTACACATTTAAAGGAGTCCACTCCACAAAACGTTCCGTAAAATCCGCTATTATTTGATAAATTTAAGTTTGTTGATTTTTTTTCTTTATTTTCATCGGGTTGGGTGCCAGAACACAAGATCAAAATCAACATTGCCAAGAGCAAACTTGGGCCCTGAAAATAAAATTGCCCGGCAAACAAACCGCTTGAGCGGATTAAATCGATCTTTTTAAAAACAGGAATACGGGGGCTTTTTAAGTGTTTCCATCCCGGTTTGAACAGTAGGAATGGGTCTCCTTATCGATATTTCGAACCTAGGAAATAATTCAATGATTTTTTTGTTATTTCGTTCGTCATCGTCTGGCGCCGTGTGCTTGAATCGTTATCAAAATTGTCGATTTTTTTTATATCTTACATCCTATTTTCTGTAAAAGGGAGCTGATATTAGCTAATTTCCTGTAAAATATACTGGCTGACACTACTACTCACAGCCATCTTTATTCCAAAGGGCTGTAGAAACAACGGCAACATATGTGGGAAACTATTGTATGCATATTTTTTTGTTTATCAGTTTTTGCCATTAGGTTCTGCATGACCGAACATCAAAAAATTACCTCACACCTGTGAAATTAACGTTATTTGATAATTTTATACAAAGAAAAGTGGCATTTTTGTAAAAAAATTATAAGAAAATATTGTTCCGAATGACATTTAGATTCTAATTTAAAATTTTCGTTTTAAAAATTTATTTGTTTTTAATTTTTTTTGAAATATCTAATAAAAAACTTCAAATTTTGGGGCAAACGTTGAAGAATATTTATCATTTCATGTGTATAGCATTTACAGGTGACTGAGAATTTTTGATGGCCACCGACATAAGCTGATGCGATGTTGCCATTATTAATTCATGGCTCCCCTTTGGGATAAAGATGGCTGATCTACCATAGTGATTCCATCGATATCGACATATGAGAAAGAAGCTCTAAGTTATTTTCTAATTTGGTATTTGTCTAGTCTGCTCTTTTTTATGGGCCTGTGACCTCAAAATCGAGTTCAGCTCAGAGGGAATTCGAACCTCATTGTAGAAATTTCCCTTATGGCTTATCGTTTGGGTTCTAGAGATATTTGGTTATTTTCTTATTAGTCTTATTTGTCTTTAGATTTCTTAGACTATTATTTTCGCTGTGCTTGATTTCTAAGTTTCTTTGGATCGAAATTTGGAGGCTTTTATACTTTGTTTATCTCTCCACAATACAACAATATTGTCTTTTAACTACCATAAATTGAATCTTGCTTCACTCCTGATTTTTTTAAAGAATGAGAGCTTTTATCTAGACTTCTAGACACTCGAAAAGTATAATATCGTCGCTTTACTTCTTCTGTGCATAATTGCAAAACCATTGGCAACACCGCCGTTATTGCGATACCTTCTACCATTTCTATCCCCAGTGATAGTTTCAGGTTAAATTGATTTCCTAAATAAATATTTTGAAAATAAATTCCTGAAATTAATGGGATTTCGTACCAATAACGTTGGAATTGCAGGAAATTTATAGTGGATAGATGATGTTTTGTTGTGGGAGTCGCGGATTCGTAGTTTGGATAATGTTGTGTTTACGTATATTTCCAGGCTTCAGATTTATTTTAATAACTTAATTCTTAATTTGCATTATTTCACTGCTCCTGGGTGGCTAATTTAGACACCATTTTCAAAATACTAAAAATGGGTAAAGCTGCAAAAGCTGTAATTACAAAAAGCCGTATAGTTCAATACAATAAAAGCTAAGCTTACTTTAAAAAATATATTTCCTTTTAAATGTCTTCAACACCAGTCGATATTGTCGTTCGAAATTAGGGTTAGGGAGGCGGTGAACGAAGCAGAATTAAGGTCGAACCTTATACAGCATATAAGGTTGCCCCATTAGTTTTGACTTACGTAGATATTTATAAGAACTACGAACGTCTTACGTTTCTACGGGTCTAAACAGTGTCACAAGAGACACTTGAGTGCTTGTATTTCCGAAATCTTCTAGTCGTCGTCCAATCATTCTAATTAATTGGCGAAGTAGCTTTAAGTGAATGTCCTCAAATAATATTATGTTTAAACCTCTTACCTTCAAATAAACAGTTTTATTTCCAAACGGTCAGTCCCCTGCGATATAAGAGAAAATACCCTTTCAAGCAACCATTATAGGACAATTTCAGAAAATACCTCTAATGGATAAAAATGTCCGTTGTGTACTCTGTAAACAGAGTAATCACGAAGACTCGGAAGTGTTTTATATACGACTTACCTATTATTTGAAATTGCAGGGGCGAATGGAAAAATAAGGGTTGATAATTATTAGAAAATGGATGTCATTGACACGACCGCTTCTTTCGAAATTGAAATATTGGTATTGGCTGTTCATTTGTCGTATACCTACATCGTTCATGGGCCTTCAGATGGAGTTTTTGTTTGGTAGCTCTGGAATCGATTTGGGTACATGATACAGCCATGCATTTCGGTAAACGAAGTCAATTCAACTCAATTCAGAATAATTTTATATCTATGTGACATTGTTATATATAACAATAAATCTTTCAATATAAACAATATTTATTTAATTTACTGAAATATCGAAGCCCATATCTTCAAGTAATAGTGTAAATAGTAATATTCCAATATTCCTCAAACCAATCCACTATTTAAAATGTTAACATTTTAGTTACATTGTGTAGGTCCCTGTCACGAGTTAAGTGATTATGGATGTCACAATTTTGAATGAACCTTGACCTGTTGCGCCAAGCACTTACCCACATCATAAATTATATTCCTGCAAGGGTTAGTAGGCGTAGATTCTCGTCAAGTAATCAATCGGCATTTATATAAAAAAATAATACTTTTCGAGAAAAAAAAATACAAAGTGTCATTTTTTCACCTAGAAATCCATGTTTTTCGGCGCTAGAACGACCCAAAGGGACCCCCTTAATGGTAATGTTTAAAAAAGCTACTGGGTTCGCCGATTACTGGCACCAGATGTCATTTAATGGATCTTGCGCATAGCGAATACCAAATGGAACCAAATTTATGAGACTTTTGAACTATTCAAATTTAGAAAATCGCCGTTCGACTGATCGGTGATTATACTTTACATTTCCTTTCAAGTCCTTCCGCTCTTTGAGATGAAACTACCAAATTAGAGTAATCTGCAAAGAAAGCAATCGCCTAATTAGGACCTATATTTCTAACCTGATCATTTATTGGCTTGGAGTTCATATAGAGGACTTGGGGCCTCAATTTATTTTTGGCTTCCGTCTCGCAGGGGTGCTCTATCATAGCGCTCATCCAACAACTGATTGAGAAGAAATCTATCAATCTGTGGCCCTAATAATTGTATTTTTAAGATATTTAAAGAGATTTGAATAATGTTTAGAGACTTAAAGAGTATTTGAACCCTTAATTCAATTCTGGCTTCCGCTTCGCTGCATGGGATGCTCTACCATAGCGCTCATCCAACATTTGTATGGAAAGCTGATTGAACATAAATTTTGAAGAAATCTATCAATCTGTTTTTTTAAAGATATTTAGGTAGATTTGAGTAATTTTTAAACAGGCTTGGCGTTAGTTAAGAGTACTTGAAGTCCTCTTAACAGATTTCCAGAATGAGACCTAATACAAAACTCCCCAAATCTTTAGCAGTCAGCTGATGTTCAGCTATCATCAGAACTGATATTTGTCACAGAAACATAAACTTGCCTACCACGGAGGAATTTCGCAAGTCACCGCAATGGAAGTCTCTTTATATGCATCTAATTTGCTCACACAGTCAAAGGCCCTACTAGGGTCGCAGAAGACCCCAGCAAGCAGACTTCCATATGCTCAATTAGCTTTCCATAAAAAAATTGGATGAGGGGTATGATAGAGCAACCAGGCGAGGCGGAATCGAAAGTGGAGTTTCTCAAGTCCTCTAAGCTTGTCTAAGAAATATTCAAAACTCTTTAGATATCTTAAAAAATACAATTATTATTATTAGGGCCGCTGGCGCTGATAGGTTTCCACAAAATATATGCTTAATCGGCTTTTTATGCAAATAAATGTTGGATGAGCTTTATGATAGAGCACTTCGGTGAGGCGGAACTAAGAGGACTTCAAGTACTCTTAACTAACGCCAAGCCTGTTTAAAAATTACTCAAATCTACCTAAATATCTTTAAAAAAACAGATTGATAGATTTCTTCAAAATTTATGTTCAATCAGCTTTCCATACAAATGTTGGATGAGCGCTATGGTAGAGCATCCCATGCAGCGAAGCGGAAGCCAGAATTGAATTAAGGGTTCAAATACTCTATAAGTCTCTAAAAATTATTCAAATCTCTTTAAATATCTTAAAAATACAATTATTAGGGCCACATATTGATAGATTTCTTCTCAATCAGTTGTTGGATGAGCGCTATGATAGAGCACCCCTGCGAGACGGAAGCCAAAAATAAATTGAGGCCCCAAGTCCTCTATATGAACTACAAGCCTCTTGTAACAGTCCGATTTGGCGAGTGTAAAATATTTTTAAATTTCATTTTATATGCTGCATTTGGTAAAAAAATGCTGTATTTTGCGGTAAGAATTATTGAAAAGTGGTCAATACTCTTCGGTTAATTAATTCTAAATTTATTGATTCGATTTACTGTCAATAAGCTTAAGGTTGCCGCATTTATTAATGTAAATTAATTTTATTCTAAATATAGGTTAACAATATATTTGTATTAGCTTTTATAACACTGTTGTGGCCTTGAGTAGCTATTTTGATCATCCCTTTCTCTTATGTAGCCCTCAGGCACTTTGTGACTATATTTATTTTAGTTGATAAGCGAACCACAGATCGCTTAGGTTTGATCAAATCACTAAAATAGGGTATTATGTTATTAGTATAACTTTGCTTAATTTATATTACATTACCGTAGAACGGCCAGCAAACCGTTCTATATTTTTAAGAATTGTGTTAATAAAACCTGCTTTTAAGCTTCATTAGATTCGACAAAATTCATATTTTATTTTCGGTTTAAATATTTCATAACTTTTGACAACTTCTGATAAAACTTTTTGGGACCTCTGGGTCTGGCTGGTTTCAGATATTTATATTTTCCTTTCCACGCGGCCTGCTGCAATGTTCGCAATATTCGGTTGGTACTGTTGGTGGCACTGGGTAGTAGGAATGTGCTATTTCCCATAATTGCTGCTGTCGATTTAGATTTTTAAAAGTTTACCATTTCGTTTGGGAACATTTTCTAGTATTTCTTGAACAATTTAATTTCAGCGCATTAATTGTGGCTCCCGCCGTCGTTTTACCACCATAATAAACGAGAACTAAGTCGTTTATTATCTTAGAATTATTCCTCGTATCGAATCCCTTGGCATTTTTCAGTCTATCACTTCTTGTTTCGACGTTCTGTTTTTTAATCTCGTGGTAGTGGAAAGGCAAATTGACTGAAACGAATAGAGAGTTCTTCTAGAAATGCCCTTCGAGGTGAAAAGAAGGTTTGCTTTAGTGCAGTCATAGTGACTCGACATTTAGTATTGTAATTTTATACTACCCTTTTTGGGATATTGGGTTGGTTTCTAGTTTGTTTCTTGACACGACCGATTTATCGGGATTTAAATACTGCACTAGAGGCTTTCCGAGTTCGTCGTACAAGACCGAGCTCGTCGACTCTCTAGCCACCCTCCGTCATAAGAGAGGGTTCTATCTCCAGGCCAGTTCTATCTCCGGGCCAGTCCTATCTCCGGGCCAATCCTATCTCCGGGCTACACCACAGCCAATTTTATCACCGAGTCCTCTGCCAGTTCTGCCCTCGGGGCCAGTGCCTACAGGTGCCTGGCGCCTTCACCAGAGGTACTTCTTACCTCAACTACTGAGTGTGACGAATCGGATCTAACGGGGTATCGTACAGAAGCTGTAGTTTATTTATTCATTTATTTTTCTGGCCGATTATTAATATTTAAATATAAATCTAGTCTTGACAGCCAAGCTTTAAGATAGATTAATTTTACTTATTCCTTTATTTTTCTGACCGATTGATATAATCGCTCTTAATTTTCCTTTTTTTAATATAAATCAAGCATTGACAGCTGATCTTTAAGATAGTTTTCAATAATTTTATTCTTTTTATTCATTCATCGGGTAAATTGATAGAATTATTGTGGCCGTTTATCATTACATATTATTATGACTGCATTTATAGTTGGTGCAGCTACTAGCGCACGCATACATATATGTAATAAGCTTAGGTAAACCAAAGTGATCACTTCGGATTGTAGTGTTTAGAGCATTTAGTTTTAAGGCATACAATACCGAGTAACAACAGAATTGGTCTCCGTACAATCTACATATTGTACCCTATTTATCAATTACTTTAATAGTTATTTGACATCCCTTTGTCTTTAAATTGCAAATTTTGCTGTAGGATTGTTGTTGTGTTTAAAAAAAGCTTAGTAGCAAATAGATTGTTCCTTACATTTTAGATTGTGTTTTCTTGTTAAGTTAAGATTGAGTTCCTTTGTTTGATAAGCGTGCCTAGCAACCCCGTAAAACACCAGCGGAACTTTTTCAGTTTAGTTGGGAAGAACTGGTGGCGCTCTACCACCCCACGACCGAAGCCGGGCTTTGTAAACACGACTCCCCGGTGCTAGGTTTGTTTTTAAATAAAATCTTTACTTGCTAACTTTAATAGGGAAAACGTGTTGCAAATTTGGCGCCCAACGTGGGGCTACCTTTTTTTTGAGAGATCTTTTCTTTACAAATTGCAAATTCTAATTTCTGTCCTGTATGCCTTATTAGATTTATTCACCGGGTGATTTTCATTAATTGGTAACAGCACATATTCAAATATTTATAAATATCTTAAAAAAACATTCATCATGATACATTTCTTCAAAATATATGTTCAAGCGGCTTTCCATACAAATGTGTGCTGAGCGTTATGATGGAGCACTCCGGCGAGGCGGAAACCAAAGTGGAATTGAGGCTTTAAATCCTCTATATTAACTCAATGCCTGTCTAAAAATTATTCAAATCTCTTTTCAAAATATTACGGTGAATCAGCTTTCCAGAAAAATATGAGCGCTATGATAGAGCATCCCGGCGAGACGAAATCCAAAATAGAATTGAGGCTTCAAGTTCTCTATATGAACTTCAAGCTTCTCTAAAAATTATTAAAATATCTTTAAATATCTAAAAAATACGATTATTATTAGGGCCACAGATTGATCGATTTCTTCAAAATATATGCTCAATCATCTATCCATACAAATGTTGGATGAGCGCTCTGATAGAGCACTCTGGCGAGGCGGGGACCAAATTGGAATTGAGGCTTCAAATCCTCTATATTAACTTTTTGTTTGTCTAAAAATTATTCAAATCTGTTTTCAAAATATACATTCAATCAACTTTCCATAAAAATATGAGCGCTCTGATAGAGCACCCCAGCTCGGCGGAAGCCAAAGTGGGATTGAGGCTTCAAATCCTCTATAAGTGTTTCTAAAAAGTTTTCAAATACCTTTAAATATCTTTAAGAAAACACTTATTATTAGGGCCACAGAATGATATATTTTTTCAAAATATATGCTCAATCAGCTTTCCATAAAAATGTTGGATGAGCGGCATGCAGACACCCCGGCGGCACTGTAATAGATAATCTATAGACGGTGCCGGCGGCGAGGCGGAAGCCAAGCAGGAATTGAGGCTTCAAATCCTCTATATTAATTCCATGCTCGTCTAAAAATTATTCAAATTTCTTTAAATATATTAAAAAAATACAATTATTGCAAGGGCCACAGGGTGATATGATTCTTCAAACTGACCGTCCTTCTTTTTAATGCTAGAATAATAAAATTTTAGAGTCAGGAAACAGACTTTGGTCACGTTAATTGTTTTTGCCATTTACACGGCCATATTTTTTTGTCTTTTATTTTAGTCCTAATAATAGTCAGTAGTTCGAACTTGCTTAAGCAATTTAACGACAGCTTTAATCAGCGACGTGCCGACTGGGGGAGCAACGGAATTTATTCCGTTCTGTTTTATCGACGTTGCTCTTTTAATGTTTCGGCCAAGGTATTTCTAATGATGCTAGATCTTCTAATGGGTAGAAAGAAAACAATCTAATTTTTAAACTATTTTCGAGGGGCTTGCTACCTATAAGTGTCGCGTAAACAACTGCCGGCCAGGAATAACGTTTTATGATCGGCTGACCAATAGCTGCGTATCATTGGCCTGACCACGAGGATACCATCGTTTATGTGCCATTTTTCTTCAAATTGAATAGCTTTAGCCCTCTATAAATTATTTTTTTCTTTATAAGTTGGAAAATCATATATTTATAACGCAAAAGGCGTACTTCCCAATCCCAATTAACTCGAATCACATGCAATGGCTAACTTTGACAGAATAGCAAGAGTCTCGACCACTGTGTGGCGATGTTCAGGCATCGAAACGAAACATCCCCCGAAAATAAATTTCGAAACTCGGAGCGGGCATCGATTTTAGGGGCTGCTCGATGCCCTTGTGGAAATAAGTTAAGTGAAGGTATTTCCTCGGGAATTCCTCCTAGTCTCGGGGGCTTTAAAACTTCGATGCTAAGTTAGACTAGGTTATTCGCGATATTCATGTTACATTTCAAGCGTAGTAATAGTTCGAATGTCTGGGCAGAATATTAACGATATATTGAAGCGTTACGTTTAGTTAGCAAAGTTGGAATATTACCGAGCGCTTTGCTTCGGTGACTTGAATGATGATTTTGGGTTAATATAAAATATAGAAGTGATTGGTATTTGTATGGAATATAATATTTTTATGGTAAATTCCATTCCATGACTAGAGGGGACAAGTAGTGTGATAACATTGAACATTTCTGAACTCTTTTGTCATTAGCGAATTAAAATTAATGCTGGTTAATTTGGCACAAGCTGGCGTCCTTTGGTTATTTATCCGATAAATTTAACTTAATTATCGCCATTAAAAGTAAATTAGGCCTCGTTTTCCCGTTTTTAAACGCTGCTTTTCCATTATATCGGAAAATTTACTATCATGCAAATGCCAGCTACAACAGTACGTAAAAAAGTGAGAATATTTAAATTATATATCGTGCCCTGGGATACTTTCTTTTCATGCTGCGATATTTATTTAGCAAAAAAAAAATTGTAAACATGTGATTGAAAACAGTCACGAGAACACGGGACGCTCATTGTTAATATTCCAGGGTAACTTCCTGTTAGCATGACAGGTTTTATTTCTCTGACTTGGGCGTTATTATATGTTATTATTGTCAAAATACAATATAAAATTTTATTATGAAAGAAAGTTGTAATAAAATCAATAACAAATTTTAAATAGGGATTTCATTAGCATTAACGAGTGAGAAATGGATGATAATAATTATTTTAAAAATACGATTTGACTGTTTTTAAAACCTCTATTAATTCTAGGTTTAACTAAATTTTTTGTAAATTATGTAATATACCTAATAAATACTGTTTATTATTATTATTATTATTATTATTATTATGATAATAATGGGTTAGTTTGGGTCGAGGTTTGGGTTAGGCAATCATCAGCCAAAAAGCAATATTTTTTTTGGTAGCCTGAGAGAATTACCGGTCAGTTCACTATTTGTAAGTGTTTATTATTATATAATATACGAGAAATTTTATATTATGCCTATTTTATTACTATTTTTCTTTTTTCTAGGTAAGCTAAATGGCCTAAATATGACAAGAGATGCCTATGTAAGTACTAGTAATTAATAAATCACAGATAATAATTTATTGTTTTGAGACTTATCCATTTTAGAATATTTTCACATCTTAAGAATAAATTTGGCAACAGTCTTCTGAAAAAAAGTTTTGGCTATTGTGACAAATGACAGGGCACAACATGTGGGTATCGCTTTTAATTAGAGATAGAGAAACGTTAAATATGGAAAACTTTAGGCAAATATGTAAGTAGTTTATTGGTCCTTGAGGAGCGGTTCCGGTCCTACATTTTTGTAGATCGGCTATAACTTTTCTATTTTTTAAGTCTGTAAGCTCATTTTCAAAGCCACTTTTTCCTTTGTAGAAGACGATGTTCTTAAATTTTGCATACGACGATTTATATTTTCAATATGAACCTGGATGCATAGCACTTTTGGGGAAAGCGGTTAGTACAAGGTTGTTCCATAAGAACTAATGGGTAAGAGAGGGGCAGACATATCATCTGGTATTCGATGTTTATTTTCTAACGCCTTGATTCTTATGGCAACATCTTTTTTTAACCGATTTTTTAACAAGGGTGATACGTCGCGTCGTTGCTTTTAGGGCAGCAAAAGCCTTAAAAAGTGCAAAAAATACAGTCTCCCGCCAACAACTATGCAAACGCAATTTCAGTTCAAAATGCCACTACACCACCTTCAACAACAACGAGTTCAACAATCTTGTGCCTAAAAAGAGAGAAAGAAGCTATGCCTAACTTGTCAAAGAGAAACAGACCGCTACTACAGTCAATAATGATATTTTCCTACGACTATTTATGGAAATGATAAAAGTGCACAGTTATAACGTGACTAAAAAGCGCTTTATATCACACGCGTGTTGAAAAGTAATTTCAACAGGACTCTATTAGAATAGATGGAGAATGTTGTCAATTTGACAGTCTATTTGACTTGACAGATATTGAAGTGGATTTCAACACGTCTGTGATATTAATATTCGTTACCTACTTTCTTAAGAATCTAAATTGCGCTTTTTGTGCCATATTCATAGGTGGTCGTGCTAAATAACCGCCGCCTTTGAAAACTAGTACTTTCAAACACTTGTTATATAATATACTATTGACGAATTGTCCGATTAACTTAACGTTCTACTGTAATAGGGTCGAGTGGGGTAAATGTAAACAGGGGTAATTGTAAACGCGCTTAAAAACTGATTTAAATTTGCCGCTACTTTTAAATATCCCGCGTTTTCTTCAAGGCTACCCCTCCTTCTATTGGCGGAATAACGAATTTCGATGCGAACCGGCCATGTTTAGTAGTTTCATTTTGTCATTCTTTCAGACTGCTGCAAAAGTTTCGTTTTTCCTTTTGGCATTGGTAGTGAAATGTGTGGGTGATTATTTTTCTTTTAACGGTAGGTATTACCATAAGAGTTTATAGGTTTAAGATAATGGTTTTTTATTGATTTGTAAATGTTTTAAAGTTAAAAGAGTCCTATGCTTTTTTTGTTTGTTGGTGTTTACATTTACCCCTTTCAAATCTAGAGGTGGGGAAATGTAAACATTGTCTTGGGGTAAAAGTAAACGTAAGTTTACTTTTACCCCAAGGAACTATAAATAATAACTATATTCTTTTAAGGCGTTAGACATGACATTTCTGTTTTAGATGGTCCGAAACTATTCTCGAAAAACAACTGGCCCATCATACACTAAGCAAGATCTTGGAAACGCAGTCAGGGATGTCCAAAATAGAAATTTAACATTTCGGGCTGCCCAAGAACAATACGGCGCGGCGTGCCGATTGCTGTAATATCCCAGAGAGAAGGAGTTGATAAAGTTTGGCAAAAAGCATGTAGTGCTTTTAAAGAACAAGAGCTCGAAGAATATTTGCTAAAGTTTGGCAAAAAGCATGTATAGGCAAGGGAACTGGGCGAAATGTTAGGTAAAACTTGGATGTGTGCAATGAAACCTGCAAACATTATATCAGGATTTAAAAATTGCGGACTTTTTCCAGTTAACAAAGACAAATTTCCTACAAGTGCTTTTAAAGAACAAGAGCTCGAAGAATATTTGCAGAAAAAACTAAAAATTCCCGAAAACACAAGGCAGTTCCCTTAAACGACCTGTATTTCAATTCCTACTAATAAAGCTAAAGTCGATATAAATGGATTAGCTGGAGAATTAGCATCACAAGAAAAGCTTCTTTCTATAAATGAAAAGACACCACCATCATTAACAAACAATACACCAATAATCTCGCTAAACACACCTGTTCTTGATTCAATTGTATGTGAAATAAGAGTACCGCAAAAAACATGAGGGATGTGCACATATTCCCAGTGAAACATGCACTTCTAGGTGTCTAAGGAAAACCATGCCAGAGGCAGAACTATCACAGGATATATTAAAAAGTAGTACACAAGAATCTACTAGTAATATCCAAGGTTCAACTTTAAAAAAGCTGTTTTTCCTTTCTCCAGAGAAGAAGGAAAATATGTGCCTACAATACAGCAGTCCAATCCTGGGTCTAAAATGCTTGTAGTTCCACGATTAAAAGCTCTTACTTATGGTAAAATTTTGACCACAGAACAAGTTTTGTTTTAAACAGACTAAAAGCAGCACAAGAAAAAAATCACAAAAGACTAAAATTCAGACTAACACAAACAGAAATAAGGGCGCGGTAAAAAGAAAGCAGAACCCATTAGGCAATGGTTCGCGAAACAAAAAGAAACATCCATCTAAAAATAAAAATAGTGACGAAGAGGATGGTGACCAATCTTTAAGTCTTAGTACTGACACTGAGTTTTCTCCAGAAGAGGAAATGGGTGAAGATGATCTTATAGATATAAATCCGACTCCTCTTTTAGATTTAAAAACTGGTTGTTTCGCGTTAGTAACCTTTAAAGGGGGAAAGAGAAACACTTCAATATTTAAATACGTCTGCTCTGTTGAAAGTATTGCGGACGGTGAGGTGGAAGTTATTGGACTACAAAGTATTGACGAAACTAAGCAGAATTTTGCTGTCAATGCTAATGACATAAGTTTTGTTAAAAATGAGCAAATATTAGGAGTTTTACCCTTTCCAGAAATTAAAATGAGAGGTGAACGTATTTATTACCATTTTGAAAAAAAAGTTCCTGTTGTAGAGGTGCCTAGATAATTATTTGTTTTGATTATTTTTATTAATTAAAAGTGTTTTCTTCAAACAGGGTAAACATTTGAAAACTACTTAAGAATTTTTTTTTGGTTTTCTTTGTTACTGTTTTGATAACTTTGCCAGGATAAATGTTTTCGTTTTTATATTACCTATATTATGAATCCAAGCGTATCTAATAAAACTTTCGACAATATTAATGTAGGTATATATCCTTTATTGGGGCAAATGTAAACATACTAAAAATCCTGGTGATTGAAATTAATAATAATAATAAATAAGTAAATGTTTACAATTGCCCTATATTTTATCCCTATAATCCCTCTAGTTTTTGATACAGATGTTTACAATTACCCCGAAAGTGTTGGGGTAAATGTAAACAATGACATTTTTTTGAAAATGATTTTTTTTTTCTCTAAAAATATTTTTTAGATCTTTTTCGGCTCAAGCTAAAAATAGATAGTCCAGTTACCAATTTTCTTTAGTCATCCCTTTACCAATAATTGCCTTTATGTTACTTAGGTACATTTACAGAAGCAAAAAAGTAGACAATTCAAATGCGTTTACAATTACCCCCACTTGACCCTATTGAACATTTGTGTAATGTTTTAACTTTTGACGTATCTAGGTTTGCTATGGAAGCCAAGTATTTCAGGGTTTAAGGTGGAATTCCCTCCGAGCGATAGCTGCGATGATCGTTCAGCGATCGTCGCTGCGACGATCGCGCTGAGACTGATACTGTTGTTCCTTTATGGAATCACTTTCCTCCAAGCGACAGCCTCCGGCGATAATCGTCAGGGGCAGCGTGCGTCGCAAACTGCCTTCTCTCGCGCTGAGACTGATACTGTTGTTCCTTTATGGAATCACTTTCCTCCAAGCGACAGCCTCCGGCGATAATCGTCAGGGGCAGCGTGCGTCGCAAACTGCCTTCTCCGAGAGCAAATATAGTCGCTGCGACCAACGACTTTTCCTTAGTTTTAACTGAGGTCGATTCAATCTGAAACATTTTTGGAATTTTTTATCGTCAGGCTTCAAATGGGTTTGTATTAACTGAGTGAAAAAGCCCTCCTCCGGTCTAGAGATATACAATATGTCCCCGGAAGGGGGTTAACAAGAGGACAAATGGACTAAAAATTGAAAGATACGAAAAAAAGTTATTCTTGATAAAAGTTTTTGCTTCCTCTAAAACTAAGAACTGCCCAAAAATAATACCATATATTATACAGAGCCATCACAAATTAACAATACGTGTAATTTTCCAAGAGTAAACTACGTGATTTTATTTTTTTTAATAATGTTAATTAAAAAAGTTGATTGCAATAAATTATTGAAATGCAGGAATAGTATTAACAAGTATACAGGGTGCTACAAATTCGTTTCTTTGTATGGGTATCTCAAAAGCCGTAAGAGATACGGGGTGAGTTAAATTAAGGCAAAGTTGCGCAATTTAAGAATGATTGACATGCCGTCAAATAACTTAGAAATTTCCGTCTACTTCCGGAGATATCCGTAAAAAATCGAAAATCGTCTATTTTATTTTTATTTTTTCCTGCCTTTGTTTGAAGAGATAAAGTAAAATAAATGTCATATTATTATTGCCACTTTTTCTCCTATACAAGCTGGCGGTATCAAATTTTAAATCCGACGTTTCGCTTTTTTATTGGGGCAAATGTAAACATACTAAAAATCCTGGTGATTGAAATTAATAATAATAATAAATAAGTAAATGTTTACAATTGCCCTATATTTTATCCCTATAATCCCTCTAGTTTTTGATACAGATGTTTACAATTACCCCGAAAGTGTTGGGGTA
Organism: Pissodes strobi; assembly: GCA_016904865.1. NCBI lineage: Eukaryota > Metazoa > Arthropoda > Insecta > Coleoptera > Curculionidae > Pissodes > Pissodes strobi. The sequence goes on along the minus strand of MU182183.1, from coordinate 241,866 downwards.
AATGTAAACAATGATATTTTTTTGAAAATGATTTTTTTTTCTCTAAAAATATTTTTTAGATCTTTTTCGGCTCAAGCTAAAAATAGATAGTCCAGTTACCAATTTTCTTTAGTCATCCCTTTACCAATAATTGCTTTTATGTTACTTAGGTACATTTACAGAAGCAAAAAAAGTAGACAATTCAAATGCGTTTACAATTACCCCCACTTGACCCTATTGAACATTTGTGTAATGTTTTAACTTTTGACGTATCTAGATTTGCTATGGAAGCCAAGTATTTCAGGGTTTAGACTCGTCGCAACATTATAAAAACAAAAATATTTCTGCTTGCTATTAAAATAGAAAAGACCGTTCGCAAAACCATTATGTTAAAATCATTAATTTTTGCACGCCAGCTAAGTCAGTCATTCTTTGTTTCTCGATGCGATGCCCAAACATTAATCTTTGAGACAAATGAAGGAAGTTTTCTGAAAAATGTCCACCATTAGCGTCGGTCACCTTTTTATCATTTTCTTTTATTCCGCACCCCTTTACACTCCACCCAGGTTTTCTAATCGGAAATTCGCGATAATTAGGGAATATTTTTTAATAAAATTTGGATATTATCGCTCCAGTTAACAGATAAAAATGTTCAGCAGTAGGTTAGTTGAAATGGATTATGCATTTAAAATAAGAAAACCATATTTCATATATTTTTTAATTCAAAATAGTTCATTCTCACTTATCAATCTACAGCTGAAGAAAATCGCTACACAAAAATGTAAAGCAAAAGCTCAATAATTGGCACTAACTTTGAGATATCTATGCATTGAAACGAAGCACACATTCAAAGTTGATTCAGAATCGCAAACAAATATTTGTATTGATTCATCTAACTAAATCAATATTTACCAGGGCCCATAAAATATTTAAACCAAACAACTCGTACCTACCCAGCCGTAATAATATATTATATGTTTTTAGGTTTATATATTGCATGAAGGTGGAATTTAATTTCTGTAATAGGAATAATAGGGGAAAGTTGTGAACCTGGTTAATTATCTATAGGTAGGTACTTAATATTAAATATATTTAATCAGCTATTACGGTTCAAACATTTAAAAAAATAATAAACGGCGGTTATGTTTATAAGAAATTCAAGAACAATTATTGTTATATATTTCTAGTTTAAGTTAATTGCATAAAGGTAGAACTTAATTTTTATTAATAGGAGTTTTATTATCTATGGGGAAAATTAATTATCTACGTAATATTAAATATATAACCTAATACGGCTCAAACTTTTTAAAATTGAAACGTTGTCAATAACAATTCGCTCTTGCGCGTGTAAAGGGAGACAAGTAGAAAACAGTAGAACTGAGATTTATGGAGTTTAAAATAGGTCCAATTTTTGATTGAATTTTGAAAAAAAATCATAATGAATTAAACTAAAGTTTCTGTAGCAAATCTTTTATTTACCTGTAAGGTATAAAAAATCATCCTTAACAAGAAGAAAAAGATGTTCGTTTAAGAAAAAAACAAAGATAACTCTAAATACGCAAAAAAAAATTAAACTTAAACCTTTTTACACTAATCATCATCCGAAGATACTTCATCTAAATCTGGCAAATTATCCCTAACATTCTTCTCAGTAGGCAGTTTCTCATAAAAACTATGAAACACTTCATCGATGTAAGGCAGTAATTCGATTAAATTCTTTTTTTTCTCCTCTGATATACAGTTTGGATATCTGCATTTCGGTAAATTTACAGGAAGAGTAGTTTGACCTCTCCTCCAAAATGACATCTTTTCAAAAGGTTCATTTTCGCTATGGCTTTTCTTGTAGAAAAATATACCGAATGTTTTGTCATAGCGAATCAATCTTACATTCTTCCATACAAATTTATTTCCATGATCATCCACTTCTCTAGCTTGTAGACACGATTTTAGTAACAAGGCGAAATCGATAAAATCATCCTTTTTCATCTCCTGTACCTTGAACGGGAGTTTTTTGCCACATGACCGTACCAGTTGAAACCAGTCCCTGGGCTGTTCGATAAGGCTCTCATAATGTTTCTTCTTTTTCTTAATAATTGAGTGAATGGTGTCACATTCCATTCTCGTGTGTCCTGGTATTAAGAATTTGTGATCTATTATCTGAAAATTTAAATTTTGCATCAAAGTCATAAACATCGCCACTATGTGACCATTTTTGTTCTGGTCACGTATCAGAATAAAGGGTTATATGTTTAATATCTGATGGTAGAGTCAAAAGCTCTTTATACAAACAAAAGCTAATCTAATTTGCACCTCGACCAGATAGTGTTTTCTACCACATATCTACAACATGTAGTTTTGTTGTTGATGCAATCATACATTGTTAAGTTGAAGGTCCATAGTTGCCGCTTATAAAACACCACTGATGTGGTTAGGCTTGGCGTCGGCAGGCATTGCTTCAAATCAATCGTAAATACAGCTCTGTTCTGGTCCTGCTTTCCCTTTTCCTTATCATGTTCATTCGCGGAATATGCTTCTTGCGCATCTAGTTGATGTTTGCGCAATTCATTTGTCAATCCTTCTTTTTCTATAAGTTTTGGCATTTCTTATCATACATTGCTTTTTGTCGCATTCTTGGCAGGTATCCTTACTCCATTTTTTTATGGATATATTCATTGTATGAAAAATAGATTTGTAAACTTTTCTGCTGATAGGCTTTTAAGGTGATATCCAAATTTTATATTCCTCATACATCCTTGTAAGAGTACAAAAAGACGGCAAAAATGTTCGATCTGCTGTTCGCTCGCGACAATAAAGGCTCTTATATGCCGGGATTGAGAGGATGTGCTTCTTAACTAGTTCAGTTCTGTCGGTTTCAATTTTGTTCTTTGGTGGATGGTGACCCCTCTCATCGGCCAATGTTGTGCCTGTGATGAGAGTCTTTTTTATAACCGTTTCAATAAATTTGTGTGATAAATCAAATTTTTTTTTAAAACACACTTTACACACTTCTATTAAATTTTCATTTAGTTTTAAATGGTACTTATAGTTACATTCTCTTGCGTAGCACCAATCTTCTGAGTTTTCTTTTCTCTTTTTAAAATTGAGCCTTAAATAAATGCCACTCTCTTGTTGAAGCTTCCTAATTTCCAATATTCCTCAAATATTTTGTACCGTTGTTCATTATCAATTCTCTTTGTACATTTCTTTCTACATTTTTCTAAAACTGTACATTTACGGCCTCTTATTAATTTTCCTTTTAAAGTTGAATACTCCTTGCTCTCGTTTCTATTAATGTTTCGTTTTCTCCTTGCTTCTCTTGTATTTCCTTTTACTGTTTTCCTGTATTATAAAAGGTTGCTAACACAGCTCACAAGCACTAGGCACCGAGCTACGCACAGAATATCCAATACTGCTTATATCATCCTATATATCACCACAATACTAAGCATTAACAAGATCTAAAACGCACGTCCTCAGACCGCAAACAAAACTAAAGAGAGACAACTTCAGGAAATATTAGTGCATCAGGAGACAACTCGCGTTGACTCCGAATGCACTAAACAATTGCGAAGTGTTAGTCGAGATAACTTAAGATAGCTGCCTTTGCACATTAAAAAAAAAGTTGTCTCATATTACACTACACCAAAAAAACGCGCAAAGTTATACATATTAACTTATCTCCTTCAGCACACAAATAGCTTTTTATGCAATGACCTGTTTGTCGTAGTTAACTCAAAACGCACTTTTTCAGACTTGTCTCCTTTTGCACGCGCACGAGCGAATTGTTTTTCAAAGTAATAATATGCCTGTTTTTAGTTTCATATACTGTATGAAGGTGGAATTTAGTTTTTGTAATAGGACTGTTGTTATCTATGGGGAAAGTTGTATACCTAGTTAATTATCTGTAATAATAAATATATTTGATAAGCTAATGCGGTTCAAACATTTTTAAAAATGAAACGACGTCTATGGGCCCTAGAAATACAAGAACAATTGTTTTTTCAAAGTGGATATTTTAATATTACGTGGAGATCAAGATTTATGTCGGAACTAAAAAAAAGATCATTAATGCACCTTTTACTCGTACATCGTACATGCCTTTTATATTCTCAATTTAAATAACCATTTATTTCCAAAAATTATTTTACAAAATTACAACATTATTTGTATCTACCACTATTAAATAACAAAAAAATGTAGAATATTTTGAGAGCTAACGCATTCTTCCATACAAATAATATCAAATTTTGACGATAAGGCCTTAAATAACAATATCAACAATCTTCGTATGTTATGAAAAGGCCATAAAAAATACTTTTCATTTGTGTTGTCTGCCTTCAAAACAACTGGGGCCATTGTCATTTTTATGAGTAAAGCGGGTCGATAAGGATAAGATAAGGAAAGGCCAATTAAGCTGAACCTTGGCATGGATGAAAATGAAAGCGTTGTAAAAATCTGTGTTACATTTTGTGCATGGCATTTTTATTCTGAATATTTTTAAAGAATTAATCTGCAACTTTTGCCACTAATACAAATATGTAGTGGAAGTGATTAATGCGGGACTGAACGATAATGCACTAAGCACTAATACTGCCGATAATGCAGATGCCTAAGAGAAATATCGTCCGATTTAACAGCAACGTCAAATTTTAATTGGGATAAATCACCATTTTATAACGTTACTTTACAACCGACCTTATTAGTGTTTATATGCGATAGTTGCGTTCAGTTAACTTGTTCATATAACTTCCAGAAAAAATATAACTACCCTTACACCGCAAACGCAACCCCTAGAGTTTAAGCAAGATTATTTTACAATTTTTTTTTCTGGCCTCATATTTCCTCTACTTTTATTGTGCTATGAGATATAAGAAGATATTTCGGAATCTATGGTTGTAATTACGGGATTTTCGTGCCCAATATTCCTCCAAAACCTAATCTTCCTAATTTTATTATGGTGTGCATTAGAGGATATGGACACTTCCGTTGAAAATTAGACTGAGACTTCTTAAGGCTTGCAAAATAGTCTTCATTTGGGATGAAGACTATTTTGGGATTTTATGATAAATTAGGTGTACACAAATTAGTGGATGAGCTAGTAACCAAATGATATCAATATCCAATTGCACAAGCACAAGCAATACAAATCGTGCCACCGACCAACAATCTATGAGAAGTTAGTTTCAATATTTTATTTTTATTTTGGCATTAGGTACTACTATTCGGGTTAAACCTTGATTAATTGATACCAGGAGTGGAATTATAGCTAAACTTTTTAAGGTATCATGGAAACACATGCGAAAATGTCTTCATTTAGGAGAGCTGAGTTAATGAGCGAGCTCGGTTTTACGGTAAACCGAATGGCAAAAAAACTAGTACCCGTTTTTGAACTATTTGTGAAAATGCGAACATCAACCTATCAGTTAATTTCAATTCAATGAAAATTGAAAATATGTACCTCCTTTTCAAAATATAATTATACGCACATTTGATAACCAAATTATGGACTTAAAATTTTCTTTCCATTTACTCCACTTTTAATTTGTGTCTGAAAACAGTGAAAATATTAATCTGCGATTCTATCTTTAAAATTCTAATTTTTTGCCAATTCTAAACTCGTTTTTAAATGCATTTAATATAAATAAATTAGTATGCATTTGATTAAGACACCAATTAATATGATAATTAGGACCCGAGCCGATGGCGAGTGTCGTAATGAATGAAAGTGTCGTAATAGCTATTAAACGAGAATTACACTATTTTATCTCCGGCCAGTCATAATAATGAAAAATAAGTACTTTAGCGTCCAAAATAATGTCCATAAAGTTAATCACGGCATGTCAGGTTTTTCGAAATATGTTTGTTGGGCTAACCTTGTACTACTTAGGTGCGTGCTGCGTTAGGCCGCAATTTATTTTGAAAAAAGAGTTGACCCCGCCATTTTTTTAAAATTCTGTTGTGATGTGTTCAATTTGTGCTGACTTTTTTTTGTTATCTCATTCCATTAAAAACTATGGCAATGTATCTGGTATCATTTGTGCCTAGTGTCGATGGAAAACTCCCTTAATTTATTTTTTGTTACGAACGTTCGCGAACTTATGAGAATTTTGGGTAATTTACAATCAGTGCCGTTAAAATTTGGCATTTTTGTGGAGAATTTATGGTGTTTACATAAAAACTTTATAGAAACCCAAAAGAACTGGGTGATGAATCAGGTTCAGTAACAATAAAAATTAGAACATAAATATTTATTTAACATTATACTAACAAAACACAAAGTATTGTTAGCAAAATCAACCAGTACTGATACTGGCTTAAAAAACTGAAAAAATCTATATTTTTTTCACAGCAGGTACTTAGGTAGGTACCATAAAACATTAAAAGAACAAAGACACAAATAAAACATTAGCATATTAAAAAAGACTAAACTCTAATTTGGAATTTATGGGAAAACTGCTATTTTGCGAGTCTATGCCCAGTGTTGTCACTGGCTTTTATCAAAATGTATAGAATCCGCCGTCAAATTGTGTTACATTAAGAAATCTTGGATTTGATATATCGAGAATGATAAGTAGGTACATTGAAAGTCCACTGAGCCACCAGATCACTTAAAAGCAGTTCACTGCACCGTAAAGACATCGGTAAACTAGCATTTATTTCAAAACACAAGCCCAGGACTCGTCAGGTGGTGGAATGCTCCTCGCAAGCTGTCTTTATCCGCTAATCTGACACTTTACTTACACTTGTTTTTTGAATCTGTTTGGTGTTCGGTGTGGCTACAATAACTACATTCTACATTAGTCTACAATATTGAACTTAAACTTCACTGTGATTGATGGAAACATTTTGTGCCAATGTATTTTGTGATTATTTCCTGGGATACTCTCAGTTTAATAAATTTGTGAAAACCAACAACGAAATCTTAAAACTCATTTGTTTTGGTGTATAGAATGTAATTTGTAGCTTTGGGTTCGATTAAAATTTTATCAAATTTGTCTTGTTTCATTTGTCCCGGGCAAATTAAGAAAATCCCGTATTTTTAGTCCTTTGTCCCTTAATGTGACAAAAAAAAATCTGGCAACCCTAATTGAAACCCAAGAAATGTTGGTAAAAAGATGTCTTTGCATAACAAGTTTTAACGAAATATGCCCTCATAGCATTTTAATGTGCCAAAATTATAATGTTAATAAGTTGTACCATTATTGTACCGACTTGTGGCAACACTGCTGAGACTTGAAAGGAATGTACAGGGTGTCCGGTTATAAATGTAACCCCCCTTTAACTTTTTTATTTACCCTCGTATAAAAAAATGTTAAGTACAAAAGTTGTAAGGATCTTCATAAAGTTTTCTGCGGTGTTACTAGAAAAACAATTGAACATCGAAATTCTACTGTGCAAATTAAATTAATGTTTTTTTAAATGGGACACCCTGTATATTCTTCCGGATATCGGTAGAGCTCTTTAAGGCTAGTTCAGTAATATAAGGTTTATTGGGTCTAGCTATAATAGTTACCACGTAAATTGCAAGAATGTCGGGTATCTGTTATTACTGAACCCCTCTCCTAAATTCTTTATTTGGTGAGCTAGAAAAAAATGTTGTATACAAAAGTTGTAGGTTCCTTCAGAAACTTCTCTGCGGTGTTACTAGAAAAACAATTGAACATCAGAAAAGCTTCTGAAGGAGGAATTTTTTTCTAGCTCACCAAATAAATAATTTAGGAGAGGGGTTCAGTAATAATCAGATACCCGACATTCTTGCAATTTACGTGGTAACTATTATAGCTAGACCCAACAAACCTTATATTACTGAACTCGCCTTAAAGAGCTCTATCGATATACATAAGAATATACAGGGTGTCCCATTAAAAAAAACATTAATTTAATCTGTACAGTAGAATTTCGATGTTCAATTGTTTTTCTAGTAACACCGCAGAAAACTGTATGAAAATCCTTACAACTTTTGTATTTAACATTTTTTTATACGAGGGCAAATAAAACAGTTAATGGGGGGTTACATTTATAACCGGACACCCTGTACACAGTCAATACCTCCTACAACAGGTATTGACTCAGTGCGGCGCAAAGCGTATAGCGCACCGAACAACGTTGTCAAATCAAACAAAATTGTTTGGTAACGTTCGCTTTTTAAATTCTCGGTAACTTTTCGATAAATTATCTTCAACATTCTCCTCTAATTTACCCAAATGGAAACTTTCGCTTTAGCGAGAGTGAACTTTACCGTAAATTACGGAATTTATGGGAACGTTCGCTCGGTAAACGTCGCTCCTCACAACATTACCCACATATTATATAGACTCAAATTCCAGACACACTGTATAAATCAAACCTATACTTTCATAAATTTAATTTTTAAAAATTTCCGATTCTTTCGAAAATATCAATAACAGATGAGCAAATGTCCTATAATTTTAGAGAATTGTGTCAATAGTTAGACACTGCGTTTGGATCAAGAGGGAATTGAAAAAAAATGTTCATCTTTTGATTTGGTAGAGCCTGAACTTCGAGATCGAATAGGAAATCCAAAAACCAGTAAACTATTTTATATGTTCAAATAAATGAAAAAGATTGACGAGAAGACTAACCTCGAATGGGCATGGGAACCATCTGTTTCAACTTTACTGTTTCAGCATACTGATGCCATACTTAAATGATTATTCATTCTTCTTAATTTTTTTAAAACCAATATTAGTTAATCGTCTTTTTATAAGATTGTTTTATTTTTTTTTTGTATTAGAAAACTTAAAGTTGTGTATTACTTATGTTTTATTAGAAGTTAGTTTAGCTTTATATGTTTTAACTCAGGGTCCGTCATTAGTTTTTAAATTAATTTTTTGCTTGAAATATTTGTTTTTATTAAATAATAAATAACTCAATATGATATATATCGGATATCCGATCCGATATTTTTGAACCCTACTTTCAGCCCTCTCCAAACTTAAACAAAACAACAGAGAACTGAATAATATGATGAAACGGGGCTTGTTTGATCCTGGCCCCAGGCTGTAAATTGGTACATGTACCAATTAAGTGACCCTAACGATGCTGAAAACCCTAAAAAAGGCGTGGCGTTTCGAGCTCAAAGCTACCCCCCTTGTAAAACGCGACAAATCTATAAATGAAAATGATTAGTAATAGTAGTAAAAAAACGTTTTGAATAGTGAACAATAAAGAGTTCATGCGTTTTTGGCTTTTGAGTCAAATTCAAACTGCATTTTAGCTTTTTACTATTCAGTATTCGAAACGTCTTGTGCTTGTCATCGCCTCGTGCCGCATTTTATTTTCAAAAATTTTGAAAATTTCCGAAGATATACTTAGCAACCCGTTTTTCAAAAAAAAAAAAAATTAGTCCTTTCGTTATATATTTGTTGTTCTGAGTTTTGCTGACTTTTGCCGCTTTTATTTTTGTTTATTTGCAAAATGTATAACAGTTTTTTTAAAAATTATCCCATTTCAGTAAAAAATATGGCAATACACCGAGCGTCACTTGTGCTGAGTTGTGCCCTGAGTTGTTACTGTCATTTGTCATAATAGCCAAAACATACCGATGCCAAATTTGTTCTTAAAATGTTTGTTGCAGTTTCGTTTCAGCTTCTAAGGAGTTTAAAGCAGTGGCGTAGTACATTCACGCCTGTAAAAATCAAAAGTGCCGGAAACGCCGGTATTTTTAAACCCACGCGCAATTCTTGGCGCCTTTTTAACCCTGGATCATAAACGGGCATCTGGCGCACACGTATATCTTTCAAGTTAATTCATAACATAGCTTAATTTTCCAGTAATTTAAAATTTTGGTGTGAAAATATCTTAAACTTGTGTCATCTGCTAACAAATGAGTTTCGTATATTATGAATTGTTTCTATTGACGCTGAAATATTTGTTGTTCATGTCAATAACAAATGCCGCCTATGCCCAAACTAAAACGTGTCATATTTCTTGGTTTAGCGAAGCTCAGCTGATATTTTTTGCTGATTGTGGCGGTCGATTCGCATAAACCGTCCGCCATGCTAAAATTTTATTGAAATTTTTACTAGTGTCCCTAAACGGAACTTTTAAATGGCCAATAAAAATTCTGGACGAAAAATGAGCGTTTTATATTGGTCAACTTGGCGTTTTTAGATGCGAAAGCACTGCATAATATAACGAAACTGGCCCGTATTGGAAAATAAAGAGGATAGCTTTTGATGCTTAAGACCCTCGTTAAGACCGACTCCTTTACTGCCATGATAAAACCGCAATGGAATTCTGAAACGTCTTACCCCTAACCGAATTAGAAAGTTAAAGTAGTTTCCACGCTTTGGGGATACTTGGCGAACAATTTTTGTTGCAAATTGTCTTTTCTATTGTCCAAACTTATACGCCACTGAAAAATTCATTAAAGTACTTACTCTATGTTACAAATACCATGATATTATGAAGAAGAAATACATAAATATACTGCTTATTTGTGTAATGGTAGACTTTTGAATAATAAGTATAAGATTTTCGTAAAATATTTGTAATATGTATGAGATAGCTAATGCAAACATATTATTATGTTATGTATAGGACTGTTAAGAATTCTTAAAAACTTATATAAAAAAATAAAGATTTGTTTTCAAGAGAAAATGTGTCACCAAAAAAAGGTGTGACCAAAAAAAAAACGAATGGAAAACAATAAATGTACCTATTACGCATAAACAAACTCATCCCTACTAGGGACTACCCCGCCACTGATTTTTTCCGAACAGTTGAAAAATTTTGATCCCTCAATATATTTATTGTATAATGATTTTCTATATATAAATGTGTGTATCGAAGTAATGATTCCATAATACCTAACATTTTACTTTGGGTTAGTTTTCTTTCTGGAGTGAGCGAAGCAAACGGAGATCATTGCAGATGTGATGTATAACCACCCAAACTCACGCGAAGTTAAAAAAGCATAATCCGGCAACGTTGCTTTAATATTTCTTAAATATGACAGAAACCAACGAGTTTCGATGTTTAGAGTAGCTAAAAATCATGATTTTTATGGGAATATTTTTTTTTTCTTAATGCATTTTCCATTTTTTTAATGTACTATTTTAAATGTAATAAAAGATTTAATAATAAAAATCCACTGTCCGTAAAGTCGTCCGGACCACAGATCTAGGAAGGTCCCGACCCTTGATTTTCAACTTGGCTCATTCCTAATTTACATACTACTACTATACTAAATTCTGATTCGCCTACGAGGAAAATTTTGTAATAATAAATCAAAATTGTTTGCTTGTAACATGTGGAAAAAACGTTGCCGGTTTTGTTTATTTTTCTGAGTGATGTGTTTGAATCATAAATCTGGTATTTGTATTAATTCTGCTTCTTTTAGGTCAGTATATGAGTGTGATGTGTTTTTCATAACATTTTAGAGGTAGGTATATCGATCAATTCAAGTACTTTCGAATCTAGTTGACAATCTAAAAATATTTTATACATTTTCATGTGAGGTGTGCCTCCTCTCCGACGTCCTTACCATAGTTTTCAGCCTTAAATAAAGCAAATTGTTGTTCTATAACTAGGAAATTTTTCCTCTAACTCCATTGGCTTTTTTGGAATTTTTATATATTTTTTTTCAGATTAAGAATAAAAATAAAACTTAATTGTTTCTTGAATTTGTGTTGTATCTTGCTTCGTTTTCGAGATTAAAAAATAAAAATCCCCCTAACGCATATGCCTCAACCACAGACAAAACATTAATATCCATAAAAAGAACAGCTGCATTCCAGTTTTTGCTAGTTTGGTTGTGTATATGTTTTTAATGTTGTCCAGGTACGGTTTTTATTTTTCTTCCTAGGGAAGCCTGTGGACATAACAACTTTAATCTAGTTATGGGGTCATTTCATCACATCAAATCAACCAAAATAAAAGGAGGTTTGGCAGATCACCTCACCGATTTTGATAATGTCTGGTACAGTTATTCACCCATCTAGTAGATGAAAAATCCCAAATCAAATTTTTCTGACGAGTAGTTCTTTTTTAATTGATTTTTGAAAATCAAAAAATGTGACCATTTTCCCTAAACATATACTATGAGAAATCGAGATATTTTAAGAACTACTTATACTAGAGCAGTGAGTTATATATCATTTAAAAGGTCTTGAAAATACCTTTCGAATGAGGTACCACTCGAAATAGGTGTTTAAAAAAAATAAATTTCTAAAAAAATATTTTTTCAAAATTTTCAAAATTATTTTTTTTTTCATAAAATTATGGCATTTTTGTCAATATTTTAGCTAGATATTCACCAAATTTCGAGGTGAAGAAATGATGGGTTCGTCGGGAAAAAAATATAAAAAATTTGTAAACAGCAAAAATTGCAAAAACTGTTTTTTTTTTTTTAATTTTAAACAGCATTTTTCAGAGTTTACTGAGGTGCACAAAGAATGGTTAATTGTTAGCTTGTTTCGTGTTTTTAAAGTAAAGCCTAAACAAAAACCTAACCATCCTACCACCCATCCTCCTCCACATTCCCCCCCTCACTCGTTCCTAGAAAAAAAATTCAACAAGACCGAAAGTTTCTCGATGTTTGCTATTTTTTCAAGCAGAAACTTGTTGAAATTCCCAGACGCGCCTTAACCATCCCACCCCCACCCCTTCCTAGAATAAAAATCAACAAGACAATAAGTTCAAGCAGAAATGCTGACACGCGCGCATCTAATTTGATAAGAATCCTTACTTCTATATCTCCTCCTACCGCCCTTGGTTGTGTTTTTTTGCAAGAAAATACCTGCAGTGAAGGGAGAATTAGAAAAATTCAATTGGACTGCAGTGTCTGAGCACTGCAGGTATTTTCTTGCAGAAAACACAACCAAGGTCGGGGGGGATGGGGTAGAAGGATACTTACCAAATTAGATGCGCGTGTGTCAAATTTTTGCTTGAAAAAAAATAGCAAATATGGAAACTTATGGTCTTGTTGATTTTTTTTATCGGAGGGGCTGGGAGTGGGAGTGTGGAGGATGATGGGTGGTTGGATGGGCAGATTTTTGTTTAGGCTTTACTTTAAAAACACGAAAGGAAATAAACAATGAACCAAATTTTGTAAACACCTTGGTAAACTTTAAGAAATGATATCTAAAATTAAAAAAAAACACCTTTTTGTCGTTTTTGCTATGTTTTCAAATTGTTAATATATTTTTTTCCTATTTACCCATCATTTCTCCATCTCGAAATTTGGTTGAATATCTTACTAAAATATTGACAAAAATAATATATTTTTTGGAAAAAAAAATACTTTTTTGAAAAATTTGAAAAAAAAATTTTTTTCTCGAAATTTAATTTTTTTTTAAACGCCTATATCGAGTGGCCACTCGGAAGGTATTTTCAAGGCCTTCTAAATGAGATATCTCACTGGTTCTAGTGTAACTAGTTGATATCTCGATTTCTCTTAGTGCATGTTTAGAGAAAATGGTCCCTTTTTTGATTTTCAAAAATCTTTTAAAAAAATCTACTTGTCAGAAAAATTTGAAATTGGTGATTTTTCAGCTGCTAGACGGGTAGAATGATTGTATCAAAATCGATGAGGTCACCTGTCAAACCTCTGGTTGATTTGAGATGAAATGACCCTGTGGTCAAATTTCTCCGTTATCACTACAAATAATGCGACCAAATTTCAACAAAATCTGCTAAAGGATATGAAAAAGATTTATAAAAAAACGGTTTTTTAAAAGAAGCTTGAAAACGAGACATTTTTAATTTTTGAAGATTTGAGATGAAATGACAATGTGGTCAAATTTGTCCCTTACACTACAAATAATGCGGCCAAATTTCAACAAAATCTGCTAATGGGTATAATATTTTGTCTTCTTAGACAAATGAAAATACACGGAAGCTGTGTCTTGCTAAATTAGGCTTATGTCCATGGTTTCGAGAAACTTGCTTAGGATGATAATATCTGAGTTTCGAGCTGAGTTTATTTGTATATATATACATACTCGTTCGAATGAATTAGGAAAAAAAATCATCAAATCCGGTTTTACTTAAAACTCCTTATGGGAGTCGTTAATACGCGTAATTGCTTGTTATTCATAATATTATGTTAAAAACCTGAATTTAATTGGCAAAATGATTGACTAACAACGTCCTCCTTTAAGCATTAAGTAGAACATTCCAACATAGTTATTTATTTGCTGATCATATATTAAGAGAAAATCTCTCTGTCTATAAAAATCTAGAAAATAATCTGATTAAACATTAAAAATCTATAATAGTCCATGCCAGTCTATTAATGATTACATAAAACTTCCGTTTTATGAAACTTTTTATTAATTTCAGCAGTAAGAAAGTATAGTTTTTCATTACACCATTTAATGCGGCAAATTGCGCGCTGGAACTGTGGATAGGATAGGATTAAGCATCCACTTTAGGTTCTAATAGTGTTCACATTGTTCTCGAGACAGTGTGATAAAACACTTTAGATTTACAATCTACATACCTACCTCGACACATTATGATTATGGTTATTATGGATTATGGATGTAAACTCGGCGTTTTATATTTTAAACAAACTTATTTTTGATTTAATTCCATGGCTTATTTTTAGTTAGTTTATTTCAAACCAAGGAGGCCGTATCGTGTCGAAACTTGAAATCGACAAGTTTAAATTCAACGAGCTCACTCTGTATTAAAGGCATCATTATTTCTAAAATTTCATTTTTTACGTAGATTCTCGTCAAATAATGAATTATTCTATATTTTTTGAAAAAAAATAATTAAATCTTTCGTTTTTGTGACCTACAAATCGATATTTTTACATTTTCCCTCAAAAGTCGATATTCCCGATATTTGCAAAACAGAGAAGCATTTAGAGAGTTTTTCTCCTTAATTTCCTCATCTAACTGTCGCTCGTCTCGATTTTTTCAGTCCTCGGGACCTCTTCAGCGCTAGAACGATGTAAAGTGACTTCCCTTTCCATGCAGTTCGGCAGACCGCCTAAAAGATCGTATCCAGAAAATTTCATTAAAATTAATTAATTTTATCGACAATTATCATATAAACTGCTCGTCAAAAAAAACGACGCACCTAATTTTTTGGACAATTTTTGAAAGATCGTTGTTGGAAACCTACTCAACCGATTTTAAAAAACTTTGGCAATTCCGAATAGTTGATTCTTTGGCTCTTATGTCTAATTTTTGGAATAAGATATTTTACACCTAACATATACTACAGGGTGTTAAAGAAAGAGATGTTTTTTTTAGAAAATTTCAAGTTATCCCCATTTATGGGGTAGTTAAGATTGATAGTCGTAATACCTCTCTTTACTTACAGTTAGGTAACACCTTGGGACGTTTTTGAGATTTTGTGGATATCTTGGCTAACTACGATTATATGGCAATTTTTCGAAAATTGTCGTTATTTTCCAGTTTAGTCCCAATAATGAGCAAACTACGGAAGGTATCGATGAATTGTGAACACGGCGTCTTACGGTAGGTCATATGCTACCAGTTGATGTACGTTACGTGATCCATTAAACCAGAAAGTTTAAATTAAGGGATATGTTTTGCAGAAAATATTTTTTTTTTTAAAATTCAAAATTAAAATTCAAACCAAAGAAAATTATACTTCTAAACTTAAAACGCGACCTTAATACCAAGGATTTTTAAGAATGGGGTATTTTCTCGAGACGGTTTTTGATTTTTGATGATAAATCAGTCAGTTGTCAAAATATGGTAAAATAAGGATACATCTTCGTATAATGTTACCATAAATATACAAACGAGTTTTTGCCTCTAACAACCGTTTAAATTACACTCGAAATTACCTTCGATTATACAGGGTGATTGAAAAATTAAAATGGTAAAAAAATATTTCTTTTTTAACGGAGGATCCTTTTAAGTACTCACCTATCATTTCAATTCTTAATTATTCTACGGACCATTTTTATAATATTCGTGGCTGCATAGTACAGGGTGTTCCATTATAAATGTTGTGTAGATTTTTCTTAAAACTTCGTGGATAACTCTAGCCTTGTGCAGACAAGCATTACCATCCATCAAAACAGAAAGTTTAAATTAATTGATATGCTACACACAATATTTTTCTTTGTGAAGTTCAAAATAAAAATTCAAATCAAAGAAAATTATACTTGTAAACTTAAAATGGGACCTTAATACCATGGATTATTAGGAATGGGGTATTTTCTCGCAACGGTTTTCGATTTTTGGTGATAAATAAAGATTCTCAAGATATGCTAAAATAAGGAGATTTCGACGTAGATATTATGTCACATAAGCATCCATTATATGTTGCCACGAATATTATTAAAATGATCCGTAGAATAACTAAGAATTGAAATGATACGTGGGTATATACTTAAATAGGATCCTCCGTTCAAAATTATTTTTTTTACCATTTTACTTTTTCAATCACCCTGTATATTCCAAGGTAATTTCGAGTGTAATTTGAACGGTTGCAAGTGACAAAAACTAGTTTGTATATCTATGGTAACGTTATACGAAGAAATATTCTTATTTTACCATAACTTGACAACCGACTGATTTATCACCAAAAATCAAAAACCGTTTCGCGAAAATACCCCATTCTTAATAATCCATGGTACTAAGGTCGCATTTTAAGTTTACAAGTATGATTTTCTTTGGTTTGAATTTTTATTTCGAATTTTCAAAAAAAAAATTATTTTGTGTAAAACATATCCCTTAATTTGAACTTTCTAGTTTAATGGATCACGCAACGTACATAAACTGGTAACATATGACCTACCGTGAGACGCCGGCGGCGCGGCGCCGTGTTCAAATTCGTCAATACCTTCCGTAGTTTGCTCATTATTGGGGCAAAACTGAAAAATAACGACAATTTTCGAAAAACTGCCATATAATCGTAGTTAGCAAAGATATCCACAAAATCTCAAAAACGTCCCGAGATATTACCTAACTGTAAGTAAAAAGAGGTATTACGATTATCAATCTCAACTGCCCCATAAATGGGGATAAGTTGAATATTAGTAAAAAAACATCTCTTTCTTTAACACCCTGTAGTATATGTTAGGTGCAAAATATCTTATTCCAAAAATTAGACATAGGAGCCAAAGAATCAACTATTCAGAATTTCCAACGTTTTTCAAAATCGGTTGAGTAGTTTTCCAATAACGAGCTTTCAAATATTCTCCATAAATCTAGGTGCGTCGTTTTTTTTGACGAGCAGTTTATATACCTAGCAAAGCAAAATTTTGAAAAACGCTCATGTGACGTAATAACTGGAAAACTGACAATCCGATCGCCAAAAACAAATTACCGTCGGCTGCCCCTAAGTGTTGACTAAGAACGGGCCAATTCCCAAATTTCCACTCGCAGCTCTTTTCGAAGAAAAAAATGGTTAACGTAAACATCGTGCATGACGCATTACATGACGGCTCAGTTTCATTTCCTACCCAGGAAAAGTGTACTGAAGGCGCCTAAAGAAAGAAGTTTTAATTTAAAAAATTCTTGGACGAACCACTTCTGAGTTCAAAGATCCAAAATTCTAACCAAATTGCAGTACAACCTACTAGCTAGCAGCCTTCACGGTGAAAGAGAAGCTATGGATGGTTCCAGGAAATAGTGATTTATTGTATTCTTCAAATATGCGATTGTTTCCATCGCATAAAAATCGATATGTTTTCATCCCTCCATCCATCCATCTTTCCACGTGAGGGCTGTTCTGATGACTCGAGAATTTAAGCCCTGGAAGCAAGACGTCAATTTGACATATACTGGCATAGGTTATTCGTTAAATATCATCCCTTATTCCTCATTTCTTTTGGACAGCAGGGAGCACGTATGATTTTGAAGGAGATCAGGATATCTGTTCGGAAATCTAAAGGCTAAAACCCTTCCCCCTCTGCCCTGTCCTTACTCGGCATCACCTGCATGCATTCATCGGATTTGAGGTTCTGTCCCGGCTTCTAGTCTCTTTCTTCGTTCTCCTTTGCTCTCATTATATCGTCCAGCATTTTATCCCCGGCTTTCCATCGTTCCTGAGATTCCATCATATTATTTCCTTTCGTAATTGAGGCTTGTAATATTTGGCTTTCCCATCTAGGGCATATTAAAAGCGTATGTTCAGGATTGTCTGTTTGTCTGCAGTATTTACACATATCATCGGGCTTTCCAATACGCTTCGCGTAGCTTCTAAAGCTACTGTGTTCTGATAAGGCCTGTGTTACAAAGTAGCCAATTATCCCGTAAGGAAATTTTTTTCAACTCTTAATGTTGGGGATCATTATTCTCTTGGTCCCATTAACTTTGTCCACATTCTCTATCATCTCTGCTGCCATTGCATTGTTTCAAAGTGTGTTCCCTAACGATGTTTCTAATATCCGCCGATGTGGGGCTCTCAAATTCCTCCCTACCCCTTCCTAGAAAAAAAATCAACAAGGCCATAAGTTTCAATATTTGCTATTTTTTTTCCAAACAGAAACTTGTGAAACTTGCTGACGCGCAGTCCAATTGATTTTTTCTAACTTTACAAATATTGAATTAGTTTCTTCAATCTGGTTTTGAGACTGTTCAGTATGATAACTTGTGGTGGTTAGCGTGTATTATTGGAAAAAATGAAGAATCGATGAGCTTAAAATCAGTCTTCTGCATCCAAATGGGCCATCTAGTTCATTTTATTGTCCTACGCCCAAAGCAGATATTTTAGTAATTAAAAGAGGTTCAGTATTAAAGAAGGTTCAGTCGATTACTGCTACAGGTGGAGCTTACACCCTTCCTAAAGGTGAAATGTTAAATTCTTCAAAAAAAAAAAAGAAAAAAATAAAAAAAAAATATGGTGGATTTTGGTTTTTTGTAAAATTTTAAATGCATTTAAAAATAATAGACGTTGGTTGTGTTACATTAATCAAAATACATACCCACCATTTTTTGCTTGTATTTTTAGTGTTATTATCATTTTTTTTTCACCCGGTTCCCATTATTTCGGCATAGTTCCCATTATTTCTGCATACTGTAATTTGGCCAATATGTTCCTAAAATATTGACAAAAAATATATATTTTTCCAACTTTAAAAAATACTTTTTTTTTAATTTGATTTTTTTTTATTTAATTTTTTTTTTGAAACATCTGCATTGAGTGGCACCTCATTCGAAAGGTATTTTCAAGATCTTTTAAATGAGATATAACCCACTGCCCTAGTGTAAGTAGTTATTAAGATATCTCGATACTTTTTTGATTTTCAAAAATCAATTAAAAGAACTAGATGGGTAGAATGACTGTACCAAAAATTATCAAAATCGAAGAGGTCAGCTGTCAAACCTCTGGTTGATTTGAGATGGAATGACCCGACATCAGTACAAACAAAGGCCCTTCCTTCACGCTACAAATCATCATAAGTTTAAGATATAATCGAGTCACAAGTTAAAATCGTCGAAGAGTTAAACAAACGACAACAATAATTGTCAGAATCGACTTCGGCTCTTTGCGGTGGAAATCATAGTTATTATTAAAAATTAAAAATATGAAATCAAGGTACCGTCTATACGTTGTCTGTAAATGGCAACATTGGATTGGAAGCCGGTATTGCAATCACCGCCGTGCTCAAGCCAAAACAAAACAACAAACTAATCAACTCAAGGCACCGTTCGCTCTCAGTGGAACACCTCACGGTTTGACAACAGCGCTTCGCCGAAATTCGGCAACGTCGCAACAGACCCGTTGTTTCGCCAGCTAGGTCAGTCCTTTCTCGCACTGTTGCCGGCTATATAGTGTGGCAACGTTGCCGATTCTATTTTTTAACCGCATCTTATTTTTAATTATGATGTTTTTGTTGTATATAGGTGCCTACCTGGTAGACCTACTCGTACTCATACTCAGTAGAATCTGTGGCGGAATTCCGATGGTTCGTCTTTAACGAAGTTAAAATACAAAAATATATTTGGGTTTCCTATAGAATATGGCCAGTAACCGATTTATTTTCGTAAAAGGCTATAGATTTATCCCTTAGTTTTTTAATGGAATCTTTTCAAGAACTTGCGAGCGAGGCGTTACTTTTGGCAACTGTCTCGTGGGCTTAGTTCACAGGCTGGTAAACAGATTCGATCAAAAATGGAAAGAAACTAAAGTTGTGTTCATGAAGTAAAATGCTTGATATATATTCATGGAATTGCCTGCCTCCAAGCAATTTTTTTTTCTCCGAGCATATTGCTTACAGTAATTTCACTAATTTTGTGTTTTTGTCAACAGTGACCTTGTAGGGAGTGTTTTGATATAGTTTCTTCTCAATGTGTAAATTCAACCGTTTACAACTCTCCTATTTATTTCAAAATATAACCTGCCAAATTTTGTGTTTTTGTCAACAGTGACCTTGTAGGGAGTGTTTTGATAGTTTCTTCTCAATGTGTAAATTCAACCGTTTACAACTCTCCTATTTATCTCAAAATATAACTTCTGCCACCAACACTCAGTGTTTACACCGTTAGTGGCAGAAATTATATTTTAAGATAAAGAGGTGAGTTTCATTTTACACACAGACACAGCTCAGATTTATTTTTAGCCGTTTAATTTTGAGGTCTGTAGTGGTGTAAGCATAAAATTAATGATTTATTTATTAATCTGTTAAGTTCCTTTGTGACAACTTTTTTCTTCAATGTTTCTATTAGAAGTATCCTTTTAAGAAAATTTGATACTAAATTGTTGCGGTTTATATCGATAGTCGATTTCTCTAACTATTGAAATTAAATAGGTTATTACGGCAATTTCATGTTCCTTTTTTAAGTAGGTATATCTTTTATAATCTATAACTTTTTCGATCAAATATTATGAAACCTTTTGTGAAATTTATTCCAGCGTATGCAATCTTACTAAGCATAAGTACTATTTTAATCATTTTACAAAGCTTTGCAAAATGGGAGATTTAACCATTGAATTCGTTTTACAAAGCTAAGTGCCCTATGAATTGGTAATAAACACAGATTTGTCCTGGATAAATATATTATTCAGTGCGTATTTCACAATAATTTGTCGGCATGTTATGAAATTCCCGTCAGCTCTCTGACTTTTGACAGATGTACCTACTTATCTGTTAATGTATCTATTCTATGCGAATATTAATGCGCCGATGATATTATTCTGGTTTATCTTTTGTTTATTTTGTTCTTTTGAGTCCAAATATTCTAATTACACTCGATCCTGTACGTTTGCGGGCTGAGTTTAAAATTAAAGCTTGAATATGTATTTCAAAAGCCAAAGAAACGTTTTCGAAGTCTTTAAAGACACTAAATAAGCAAGTACTAATAAATAGATCTGAATTTGACTCGATCCAAATGACCTTTAAATTAAAAACTGGAACATTTCAAAAATTAAATAGCAAACGAAGCATTTTGAAGTACTAAAAAGCATTATTACGAGCAAATTATCCTAAAAAATAGCGTTCAATTTCACTCGACTCTGCATAACTTGGATCTGGCTTTGGCATTAAAAAAAAAGCAGGAATAATTTACAAAACTAAAGACGATCTAAGGAATTTATTTGTCTTGAATAAACTGTGATAATAGGCTGTTTAAATTATACATATTTGAATTGCTGACAGATACGGGCATTTTTCTCAATAATTGTATTTTTTACTGTTAAAAAACTTAACAATAAAAAAATAAAAGTAAACTTTTTGAACAATTAGGTAGGTAATGGTCCATAATTTGGAATGACAATTGCCTGCTTAGACCTATGTTAAGTAGGTATATTATTATACTTAATACAGCTACACTTAGGTCAAATTCAGATTCCCTTTAACTATTTTACATAAAATGCAAGGGACATATAGGGTGTCTCAAGGTGACCGTTCATTAGAATTTCTCGGAAATTAAAGCCATTTTAATTCTGAAAATTAGTACCATATGGTTTCTGAAGACGCTCTCTTCGAATAAAATAACAGCAATGTTGTGCAACTTCCGATTATTGCGGAAATAGATATCAACTTGGTTATTTTAAATAGAACACCCTATATATTATTTCATATTATTTGGATTCTTGGTAAAATTCTAGACACATTTTATGTATAATATCATTGTATCCTTTTATACAATGATAATATCCTATACCTAAATCTAATCGTTTTTGAGATATTATAAATTGTATGTTAAAAATGGCATTTGCGAGCCAATACTTAAGTAATTATAATTTTTTCCCGTATGGAAGTTTTACTAAGTTAATTGGAAATAGTTTTCTTGCAGAAGGAGATCGGCTTTAATACACTTATTTGATATTCTGATAATAAACCAATAGAGGGTGATCAAAAACGACAATACAAAATTGAGTGGAAAAACTGTATTTTTTTTTTAAATTAAAGGCCTATTTTGACAATTTTATCTTAATTAACATTAAAAATAACACTAACTCTGTATAAGGTTTTCTATTTGAAAATTTTGTAGATTTCAAAATATTGCCCTTTAATCATTTTTATTGTTAAATTGTTAGCTAGCTGTGGTCAATTGGCCATGACCGCCATGATAAAACAAGTGATACTACGTTTCCATGGTACCGCGCATCCATGTCAAATTGTCAAATCAATTGCGATACCCTGGACACGTAGTATCACTATTTTATCATGGCGGTCATGGCCAACTGACCATAGCTAGCTAATATTTTAACAATAAAAGCTTGACCTAAGCTGCCTATATTTTGAAAGGGGGGTTTCCATTTAAAAATATTGACTTTTGACAGTTTTTTCCACTCAATTTTGAATCTTCGTTTTTGATCACCCAGTTTTAGTTTATTATCAGAATATCAAATAATTCTATTAAAGTAGTAGAGCTTCCTCTGCAAGAAAATCAATTCCAGTTAAATTATTAAAGCTTCCATATGGGAAAAAATGATAATTAAGTTTGACTCGCAAGCGTTATTTTTTACATAATATTTAGTCAAAAACGGTTTGACTTAGGTCATTATACATAAAATGTATGTAGAAGTTCGCTAAAAATCCAAATATGAAATATAAGCAAGTTGACATCTACTTCCGATATAACCGGAAGTCGCACAATTTTATTCGAATAGAGCGTCTTTAGAATCTCTGCTGGTATCAATTTTCAGAACTCAAATGGCTTTACTTTATGAAATATTGTAATGGACGATCACCGTGCGATAAGTATTAATTACATCGAAAAAAGGCCAAAATCAAATTTGAACGATCCATTCGCTGCTGGTTTCAAAACAATACTGGTTGGTGCGTTTATGTATTTATCTAGGGTCCGGGACTAAAGTTTGAGAGCAGCCCACGATTCCGCTAGAGCGAGACGGCGAATAACAAACAAAAAAACCACTCTACATTCAACATTTTGTGCCAGCTCATCGTATACCCATCTTTTTCTATTCGCTTCTCTCATGTTTCGTTTCGTAGTTCTCGCTGCCTGCGGTCAACTGCTCTTGTAGGACGTCCGCGTTGCGCCGTAAAATCGGCAACGTAGCGGTTCGTGACTGGAGCTCCGTGGATCGGCAACGCTGCACGCCCCTTTTGGGCCTGCCTGGTATTCAATGCGCAGTTGCCGCACTTTCTTATATTTCCGGAAGCTTACTTCAGGAGATGTCTTGAATAGTTTCAAACTCTAACTGGAACCAGGAACGTAAAGAGCTATTTGACCATGAATTCACGCTGCTATCATCTACGATGTCATTAATGATATTTTAACCCTGTTTTCGGCTGCTGGAAGCTGGATAAATAAAAATATAAATTTTATTTCTGCCTTATTTTATCTTTGGCAATGCCGCTCTAAAAGCGAGTTTTTGTTTATGGAGATCTGAGATAACTCCGGTTGTGATAACCGTTATTTATTTATAACGCCTACAGGGTATTTTATACAGTGCGACGTGGGCAATACTACAGGATCAAAGTTATAATTGGCTTAGGATTTTGTGTTGTCACGGAAATGTGGTAATTTTCTGTTTTGTTGTTTATAGCATACTACCTACGAACTGATTTTTGTCCTAGTTTATATAACTCGATTTATAATGTAAAAATTAAAAAGAATTTTCAATACAGGTGTAATAGGCCTATAAGCAAGCAAAACAAGCTAAAAACCTCGTTACGAGTGGGAGTAAAACTTTAATTGAAGCCAAGGTTCTGCCAGTGTCGTATATCGGCAACGGAATACTTTTCATCTTGTCCTAATATTTCGTATATTATAGTATCAGTATCAGTATGGAAGGGGTGGCCCCTAGCGGGCCTTGCACTTAGGCCACCAATTGGACCCGTTGTGCCCCCTCCCGCATTAGAGAACCTCCAGGATGCCGGTCCTCCTTAAGAAAGCCCGCATCTCCTTCAGACTAACACGACGCACTGAATCTGGCTCGATCGACGTCACGCCAAAGATTCTGAATCTTGCCCACGCAAAGGCGGGGCATTCCGTAAGTAGATGGTATGGAGTCTCGTCGTCCTCCATGCACCATCTACACTCCGCCTCCTCTGCAATTCTCAGCAGGGTCAGGTGCCGTCTAAGCCTACAGTGCCCGGTGTAGAATCCTACCAGGGCCCTGCACTCCTTCCTAGGTAGACACAACAGCCCCTTGGCGAGACTCTTCGCAGGCCCATGTATCATGAGCCTCGTCTGTCTCATCCCCGGAGCCGTCCGCCATACCTCCTCCGCCCGACTATGCATCCAGGTCTCCAAAGCTCCTTCGCGGACACACTGGGCGATCCCCACACAGGGGTCAGGCCCCAAGTATCCGCGTGCGGAGCCTTCTCTTGCTAAGGCGTCGGCTGTCTCATTTCCCGGTACACCCGAGTGTCCCGGTACCCAGACCAGCGTAACCTTTTTTCGCTTTGCAAGTTCAATCAGCCAGCTTCTACACTCCCTTACCAACAGAGAGCGCGTACGGACCGACTTCAGCGCCATGAGTGCGGCCTTGCTGTCAGAGCAGAAGAAAATCCTCCTGCCACCGACATTGAGCCTTAACGACTCCCAGACCCCCATCATGATCGCAAAAATTTCCGCTTGGAAAACCGTAGTGTGCTCGCCAAGTGAGGCGTATAATTCCCGCCCCAGAGCCTCACAGTACGCACCTGCTCCGGACAGTGTTCCCATTCTGGACCCGTCTGTGAACCAGACTAGCCCATCCCAGGTTCCCATCCTTCCCTCCGTCCAGTCCTCCTTTGTAGGGAAGAGGAAGTTTAGTCCCTCGGGGAAGCCTATCTCAGGAACCATCGCGTCACCTGGCATACCCAGGATGGCCAGGTCCCCAGACAGGCCTCGCCATAGACCACAATGGCCCCAGCAGGAGCCATTGTCCCTCCACATCCCCACGTCAGCCAATCTCATGGCCGCCCTGGCTGCCTCGTGCCTCACCCGGTCCGTCAACGGGGGCAACCCCACCAGCACCTCCAGGGCCCTTGTGGGTGCCGTCCTCATAGCCCCGGTGATGCAGAGGCATGCAAGTCGCTGTAATTTGTCCAGCACTAGTCTGGACGCCATTTTCATGGATCCTGGCCACCAAACAACCGATCCATGCGTGAGCATCGGAGCGATCATCGTCCTGTATATCCATAGCATAGTTTTCGGCCCAAGTCCCCAGGTCCCTCCCAGCGCCCTACGGCAAGCCCACAGAGCACTGAGCGCCGCCGCGGTCTTGAGCCGAATGTGTTCCTGAAAGGTCAGTTTGGAGTCCAACCAGACACCCAGATACTTGACGCATTTCTTCGCCACAAGAGGGGTCCCTTCCAACGCGATATTGGGAGAGACCTCCAACTTCCTTTTTCTGGTAAAGATGACCATCTCTACCTTGCTGGGATTCGCTCTGAGTTCGTTATCCCTACACCACTGTGAGAACCTTGTCAGTGCTTCCTCCAGAAGCCTCTGCAATATTCCCACCTCGGTACCTTGTGCCATAATCACGACGTCGTCTGCATAGGCCTGTGCATAGACCCCATGCTCTACTCTCAGGATACGTAGGATCTCGTCCACCACTAGGCACCACAGGAGGGGGGACAGAACCCCCCCCCCTGAGGGCATCCCCGCGATGACTCGACCCCAACCACCTCGTATATTATAATTATAATGAGTTTTTGCAATTTTTTTTAAGTGGTGCCTAAGTTTTTCACTTAATATAAAATAAAGCGGAATGGTTAGTACGTAGGTACCTATGCACGATTATGGGACATGGAACGAACAGATAAAAGCTTTCAATGAATTATTTTAATTATAAATTTAACTTTGTAGTTTGAACCATGGCTGGACCGCTGCCGATAGGCATGGTTTGGGTTATTAATATTGTAATAATAACATTTGCTTTCCTGCAGTTAAAACTCAAGTTTCTAAGATGGAAAGTGGGTTTTAGTGCTTTTAAAAAGCGATTTGGTTTACATTAGTTCGTTTCTCTTTGCTTAATAAACGATGCATTACCGTTCTGAGATTTCTTGCATTTATCTCCAATAGCCCAGCAATATACATGTAATTTCATTATTTATGACCAATTAGTTGTATTTGCTGCTGGTATTTTTGAACTACCGTCAATATTAGGCGTTTATTTCATTATTTCTACTCTAATGAATATCTCTATTGCCGGTTGTAATGCCGTATTTTCGTGACCTATTGAAAATATAAGCTCGTTTAAATAATAGTGTTATTATGGAATTACATGTAGCTTTTATTTTATAGTGTTAACTGGCTTAACCTCGGGACAAACATCGATTAAAATTTAGTCTTTTAACGGCGGATCGGAACAGACATGTTTTTTCAAATACGAGTTATAGAGACAAGCAAAAAAATCCAATATTGTAGTTAATAGTAATTTCCAATTTAATAGAATAATTTATGTAAACAAGGTGTTCGAAAAAGCTAAGTTATGGAAAAATTCCAAATATATCATTTTTAAATACATATGTATTTAGTGACACAAACAACATAAAATAAGCAAGAAAGTCCAATATTTTAGTTAATAAACTCAAATTAGTATTTAATTTCTAAGATTAATTCTATTAAATGTGTTTCATCAAAATCCACCTGCACTTCGTATTGCATTTTTAATTGAAACCCGAGAATACCTACTACATTTGAAGCTTTAGGAATGTTAAAAGGTCACAGTAATTAAAGTTGCAAGAATGTTATAAGGTCATAGTAATTTCCAATTTAATAGTATAATTAATGTAAACAAGGTATACAAAAAAAGCCAAAGTAGGGAAAAATTTAAATAATGTCAATTTTTAAATACAGTATTTTAGTTAGTACACCTAAATTAGCAAATAATTTCTAAGATTAATTCAATTAAACTGTGTTTCATCAGAATCAACCTGCACTTCGTATTGTATTTTCGTTCGAAAACCAAAAATACTACTTTTAAAACTTCAGAAATGATCACAATAATTTCCAATTTAATATAAAAAGATATACAAAAAATGTCCAGTTGAATAACAAATTAACAGTAAAATGTAATTATTGTAACATATTTTAAGTGGTTTATTTGTAATTTATTTGAGATTGGTCTTTCATGCTTTCATCTGCTATGTTCTGCGTCAACGTATGCTCGGTATTAAAGGGTTTGATGCGCTGTGTGAAACCATGTTTCGATAACTTTGTCATTTTTATTATACTAATCTTTTAAATTATGTTTTATACAAATATAAAAAAAATAATCAAATTTGTTTACTAAATATGAAGACACCAACATCGTTCCCGTTTTTCTTTCCCCTCTTATAAAATAGTACGCAAGCCCTACTATTACCGACTTACCGCTACTGAGGCGTTGTTGCCGATGACATCTAAGAGTATGTCTCTAGCGTGGAAAATCGTCAGCTTGTTTTTAATAAGGTGACCGAAAAATTACATTTATTAGAAAATAGAGCATGTCAGTATATGCATTTTTAAGTATCCCGTGTAGATTATAAACTAACATTTAAACTTTTACAATACAAAAGTTGAATCAAAATGAAAACACAAAAAAAAACGAAGTGTTATACCTATTTTCCTCTAGAACACTGGGCCCTATGTCACTACTTCACCACTTCACATTGTTGGTAAAATTAGCGGTACTCCCTCTTGCCGCGCACGCCGAAAACGTCGCGTAGCTAGCACTCGTCTAGAAGGAACTGGCCGCCATCTTCATGAAAACAGAGTATCCATTCATTTGAGCCCAAATATTACATTTCATGCGTAAGTAAATAAACTCATTGTCGTACTCTGCGAACCGTACCTATTTTAACTATATCTTGTTTGTTATTACATGTTTAAGGTATCCTGAGTTAATCGAATCGGATGCGTAATATTAATGTTCTTTCATCGTATTAATATTTGAATCTGGAACTATTTTTTGACGCGTAGCAAACAATCGAGTCTGCTCATTTTCTATTGGTGGTATCCGCGTAGGTATGCAGTTGCCCTTCGCTCTCACTGGTCGGCGGGATGGCGCGATGGCGTGACTGACATTCCGCCATCAGTTTGGCAACTTTTTCTATTCTGTGATATAGCTTCGTTTCGTTTGTTTGTGTATTGCCTGCCAATTGCCCTTATTATGGAAATTAATTCATGAGGATGTTTTTGCAAATATTTTGTGTTAGTTGGGGTTAGTTTAGTTTTAAATATTTGAAGGCAAAACGTAACGAGAGATCCTGTACGCTCAATTCAGATATGTTTCAGGTAAAAAAACACAGAAATAACATTTTTTGGCATTTTTTCCATTAGAAAGCTAATTTCTTGTATTTTTTTTAGAAAAATTGTTTTTTTTTTTTTTTGATAACGCTTTTGTCTCGGCTATTGTTAACTGAACCCAATAATAAATAATATAAAAAAGTTGCCAAGTGGCATATATGACTATTTTACCGATCACTTTTTCGAAGAATCGTGCATCGATGGCCACTGAATTAATAAAACTCGTCTTGAGACAATACTGCAAGATGATAATTCATCATGAGGTAATCCAAAGAACCCAGGTATTGCGTCAAAACAGAGTACAAAGTATGAACACAAAATTTTATTTCGTAATGAATGAAATTTGTTTTTCCTTTGTTTCTTTATATAATTAGTATTATTCCCAAGTAGACCGGCACAACGGCTACCGACACTTATAATCAATCCTCTAATCAAATATTATGAATTAAACGAAAATTAGTTTTTCCCGAACTGTAACTTAAAATTTATTTTTCTAGTTATGTGCATATTTCAATATTTATAAATTATTCTTTTATGTCCTAGTCATTTTCATTTTTGTATTGGCTTATTATTTTCTGCCCTACAACAGGCTTATTTCAATGTTCCTTGACTTTAAACAGATGTCCCCTTAAATGTTGCGCCTATGGTGTACTGCCGGGAGAAACATGACGCAGGCGCGTCGTTGTGACCGTACATGACTGAAATGCTTGACGCGCTTCAGCCGCCATCTTCATTATTTTCATTCATTACTTTATTCCCTCTTCACGTTAATATTACTAAAGTAAACATTGAATGACCTGCTCTGTCTATTGTTTTTTATGTCTTTAGTTTTATACCACCGTACATTAAACTTAATATATTTTGAGTACCTTTTCTAAAGATATTAAAATTGGTATAATTATTTACATAGATTGACGGTAAAAATACAAATTATGTATGTATCTTTTATAGAATTAATGGAAGTGGGACTAGTGTATTTATTGGTACACTTTATCACGCATACGTACCGGTACAGTATATGTTAATGATCACAATCCCAAAAATCTAGAACGACTGGAATAGTATTTTCTGGCATGTTTGATTTTAGATTGGGGAACTTGTTTGACAAATTCTAACATAAACTCTGCATTATACCGAATTTCAAACAGGTCAAATTCTTTCCATGCAAATTAAAATAATAACATCATCCTCGGGCGAAACCATCATTATAGTAGCTAAAGTAGGAATGCAGGATGTCCCCAAGGAGGAGTTTTATCTCCACTGTTATGGACCATCCTAGTGCATTATCTGCTCCAAAAGCTATCTGCTGAAGGTTTCCTATGCCTAGGATTTGTAGATGATATAGCGATAGTGGTGCGAGGAAAACTTACCGGCATAATCTCGAAGAGAATTCGGAGAGCTCTCAACATCGTTTTTCACTTAATATAAAATAATCCGGGTCGATGATTGGTATAAGATGTAATCTCGAACGACCTTCAGGATATCCACAGAAAGCACGAAGGAGAGTCGTGAAAGAGCTAAAATCAGTAGTTCTCAACAAAGAAACAATTACCTTTTCCACAAAGGTGACATACTTAGGAATCATTTTTGATCAAAAGTTGACATGGACTTCACACCGATAGTGGATCATCGGCTCCAAAAGCTATCTGCTGAAGGTTCCCTATGCCTAGGATTTGCAGATGATACAGGGCTAGTGGTGCGAGGAAAATTTACCGGCACCCTCTCGAAGGGCTCTCAACATCGTGGATGTAAGATGAAGAGTCTTCATAGAAACGTCTCCTGCTGTGTACCAAAAGATTAACATTTTTAACCCCCTTTTTCAATATATTTTTTTAAAGGAAACTTTACAACATTTCTGGGGGTAGTGTATGCATTAAAGTGAAAATGTTTCTCTGAAACTGTATTCAGTATTTTCCATGAAAAACAGGTGCTGTTCTAATTGTATACCTACCTAATTAATTTTACCTAAATGAAAAAAATCCCCTTTGTGTAACAAGCAGGAATTAGCATGAAAGAAAAACCTGAATAAAAGCACGATTTTAATTTATAATTTATAAAAATTTAATGCGGAGTAGAATAAAAATTTCTGCATTCCCAGCAGCAATCGAAAAATCCGCTTCGTTATATTAAAATCTCCTTTTGTTTTGTAATCTCGTTAATTAAATATTATGTTTAATGCAAATTTGAATAATTTTCTCTCCGGCTTTAATGCGCCTTTCTCACATTAAATCGCTGAATATTTTATTAAATCCTGATGGGCAAAACTCAAGAATGCACCTACTTACTCGTAAACGAGAGGAATTACTTTTATAATATCGTGTGGTTATTGCCTTTTTAGTATTATAACGAGTTATGAGGGTTTTAACTGAGATTTTAATTACCGAATATACTCACTTTTATCTCGTATTTTACCCTTAGCTTTACGGTCTTTTATTACATTTTCATATACTTTTTAGTTCGATTTCAAATGGAACTTTCGACTCTGCGCCATTCTCCATTTCGACTGCATATAGTAAGTACGGGCCATTAATCTTTTGTTCGTCGAACGAGTTAACAATGATTTCGGGTCTATCTGCAATGACGCACTAGGCGTTATCTGACTTATTTAGCTGGGGCCTCACTATTAATCTTGAAAGATCTAAAATGTAACTAAAGGTAAAAAGAAAATTAAGGTTCGTTTCAAAATTACGGAAAGTATCAGTATTATTTCTGAAGGAAATTGATATTCCAGTAGCGTATCTATAAGCAATTTATATTATTTTAACAAGTGTTTATATTTTCGCTCTAAACAGGTTTTTTTTGCAGCAATTATTCACCTCAGAGGTGGAAAGTCGTCTTCTGAGTAGTCCTAATCGCCTTCTGAGTAGTCAGTCGTACGATCGTCATTGGTATCCAGAGAAATAATTAGGTAATCTGTAATCTCATCTACCATACCATCAAGTTCCCACATTTAATTACACGACCTGCACATCTAATCAGGTTCCGACTCTTTAAAAATATATACTTTCAACGTCTATTATATAAGAAGGACTGTTATGCCTTGCCATAGAACCTTCAATTTGGGCCGAAATTAATTCTTTGGATGTAGGTCACAGTGGGTAAGTATTTCATCAATCATATATTTCGTGCAAGGAGTCTTTGTTAAATTAACCATTTTGAAGAAAGCCATCGAATAATATCGAAGAAAAAGTTTGTAGTATTTTAAGTTTTCTGGAGGTGTAACTAGCGTTGTCCATAGCGGTAACTTGACTGAGGAGGAATAAGGTCCAACATCGGCCCAAAATATTCCTCAAAAACATTTGTGTTCATGCCCTCGTGATAATCACCAGTTTTAGTTTTCTTTGACCGAAATGCTAGTAAACCATCTTCTACGCAGCCATTATTACTGCCTATTATGTGTGATTATTACCCGGCTTCATTTTCCATAAAGAGCTTTAATTCCAGTGGACCATCCTTCTATGAAAGCTTGGCATAAATATCAAATAGTTTCGTCTTCTTCCACCTGAATTGATCCTCTACTTTGCAATCTTTCGTAACGGAAATTGATTCTTAGAACCCCCCCTCACTATCGTTTTGCTCATAGGTAGAATGCTTTTCATTTTTCGCACCTCACCTATTATTTTACACAAGGTGGATATTTCTTTCTCAAAATAAAATGAGTGGTATAATTCACCATCGATGTCCGTTTATTTTCTTCCTGTTTTTCTTGCTGATTTCATTGGGCCACTTTCTTCCTCACGTGATAGTCTGTATATTGTTGACTCTTCAATCCCAGTTGTTTTTGAACACGTTTCAACCATTTTTGCAACACCGGTTGTAAAGTCTTGCCTCCATGAAGTCAATAAGAAGAAAATGACTTTCTCGAATGTCGTTCACGTTTTCCAGATTTTTAATATGATTTTTCATCTTAACTGTATCGAGATTCTCACCAGAATTTTCATCCGACCCGTCGCGCGTCGGACTTTTCGACATATGGAGCCGATGAATCAGGTGAGGATTCCAGTTCGGTATCTTCTTCGTTGAACAGAATTTGAATTATTTCGGTTTTATTTTTTTTTATCGGGGCCTTGATAATGATTTTTCGTTTTTCTGTTTTTTTTAAGCTTTTTTCTTTACGTTTTCTCGTGAAGCTTGACTTTGTTGAAATCTTTTCAATATATCGGTGCTAATTCGTCCGTTACCGTCGTCTAAAAGCCAACAAAATTAAGACTTTGTTTATTTTGGTGAGTTTGTTTGGCCATGGTCACGAGTAAATATGAACTATTTTCGTCTTCTTTTACAAGGTTCAAATCGTTATTTATAATAATTTTTTTTCTGATTTTTCTGTATCTAAAAAAATCTAAAAAAATGCTTCATCATTGCTGCGCTATTTTCATCGTCAATAGTCTTGTTATCTTCAATACATGTCTCAATGTTCTGGTGAAAGTTAACGCAATCTTCTCTTTTAACTAACATACCTAAGCTTGAAGCATCTACATAAGCTTCTAACGCTTCATTAATAGTCTCCGTTATATTTACTCCCATCAATTCATTTCTTGATACCTGGTAGGCACTATAACTCAATTGTGTGATCCTCTCGATTTTCTCTTTGAATTATTTTGTAATGAAGTTAATCACCGCTGAAAATGTAGAGGTTAGTGATATAGCAAATCCGAATAAATCCTCGAAGGGTTGACTGTCAAATAGACTGGGCCAAAACATAAATATTATGATCTAATTCTTCATCTGATTAAAATACCTTGTTCAGTTGCAAGTATAAAAATATAAAATTATGTGTTAATTTATGAGCGTTGATCTCTTTTATCGATTTTCTCCAATTTTGTTGAAGAAAAAGTGGCGTGCCATAACTTGGTAACCTGGATTTTAAATCCTGATCTTGCGAAATTAGAGCATCAATTAAAAATTAATAACTTTTAAAAAGGCTATTATGGTACCAGCTGATTCAGGAATATTATTGCTCAGAGCTCCTCTAGCTCATGAGTGACTGATCTTGTGCGATGTTGCCACTTCTACTACTAGTAAGTAACAGTTTCGTTTTTTGAAATGTAACCCTGTACTTACATTGTTGCATTTTTGTAGTGTGTGAAGTTCTGAATTCATTTGTATTAAACTGTTTTTAAGAATTTTCCAAAATGTCAATTTTAAAATGCTAATAATATTTGAAAAAAAATGGATATACACCAAAAGTGTGATACATGTAAAAATTCAGAATTTCATAGAGATTATAAAATGCAATAACATACAGGATATTCCTAATGAAATAACAAAGCTGGTACTACATTTTAGTAGAAGTACATACCATGCACTGCATTGTTGAAAATATTTTAAATCGACAGAGTATATCGAATTATGTTTTTGACTAAATTTTGAAACCGATCTCGGTTCGCCAGAAAGTGTGATGTACCATTCACCCTGAATGACCCTTATGATTGTTAAGCGTTGGTTCAATTAGTTATTCTACTTTATGCCAAAATGCATCCATTTTGGATTTTAATATCTTAAGCTACATGGAAATGTTGCATTGGTCATGACATGACAATCTGTCATTAATAT
Organism: Pissodes strobi; assembly: GCA_016904865.1. Taxonomy (NCBI): domain Eukaryota; kingdom Metazoa; phylum Arthropoda; class Insecta; order Coleoptera; family Curculionidae; genus Pissodes; species Pissodes strobi. Next base: position 207,739 of record MU182183.1, on the reverse strand, counting down.
TGACGAGATTTAAAGATGTAAGTACAATATCGGTATGCTGTAGTAATATTGGATTTCCCCATTTCTTATAAATAACAATTACCTTGCCAGAGTTTGCAAAATATCCAGGGCTTAACTAGGTTTTAACTCTGGAGAAAATCGGTTGCCAAAGATGAGCTAGAGAAGGATAAGACCCTTTAAGAAGCCCCGTGGAATGTGAGAAAATACTAGCTTTTCTTGCTGTGTAGTCATCCTTTAATTAATTAACTAATATAATCAGCATAGAATAATACAAAATTCTGGTTGCAACTATACGAAGTACCTAAAATAAATACAATGTGTTCATGCATTTCGGGGATGGCCTCGAGGGAAAAAATTAATGAACAGGAAAATTTATGAGTAAATGTCACCTAAGCAAATTCATGTTTCCTGAAAAAGGCAACATTTCGACATGTTTTAATGGCAATTTTGTTTACGTCACTCCAATGGTAAACAATGGACAAAGCATTTTTTTTAAACTGCGTTTTCCTATTGTTTATAATCATTCCATCTTAAGTTGCTTAGTGTTTTACTTAGATTCTCTTACAAGTAAAACGTTTCTTGTATTGTTAATAGTTTTTGTCATTTTGTATGAAAGTTCGGGATCATGCTTCCATGATTTTGTCATTTGCATAGTACCTATGTAAAGAGTTTTGTTTAACTTTTTTCGAATAAAACGCGATTTGAACCAGGTCTTTGTCAATAATATATTTTATCGTAATATTAAAATACCGATTTTTCCAAAGGCCATATATTGAAAATTCTTATTATAGTATATCTAATCTAAATTAAATGAAAACCTCCAAGCAGTTACATCAAACGAATATTGAATAAATTGAAAGGAATATTGAATTTACATGTGCCGCTTATGTCCAATATTGTAGGTTTTTATGCCACTTCTGGTTAGATTAGTTATATTATAAGCTAGGACAGCAGTATAGAAATTGGTGATATCTTTCTTCTAAAAAATGCGTTTTTGTATGAAAATTTTCAGTGACGTTATCTCAAAATGTCATATTTATTTTATTTTAACTTAATTAAAGTCTAATAATCGTTTGGCAAGTTTATTTTTCTCGACTTGAAACATGCTGTAAATGACATTATCATGCGCGATATTTCGTACTTTTAAAACAGGTTAAACTATTTAAACAAAACCACTGATCCATCGCAAGTGAAACACACTGTATATTCAAATTAGAGGTAAATGCCGTAATTTAAGTTTAGTTTGAGGTCTCTCTTACAAGCATCATTGGCCGCCACGAAGTTAATTGATCATTAAAATTATCAATAAACCACAAAAGTTCGAAAACGACCAGACTTCCTTTATAAATATCGTCAACTATGTATCTATTCTCGACTGTATTTTAAATTATAAGAAAACTTTGCCAATTGAAACACATTTTAATGAGAACAGTTTGGAAACCAATGATTATACAACAAGTTCTAGTGGTATCAGGAATGCCATTTTCCACCTTGACTTTAATAACTGAAATATGCTTGCTAAAGCGCACTAATAATACGGATTAAATAAATCTGATCTATTTTATTCTTTTAACTTTTTAACCAAACCAATGAGCAAATTGTGGCGTCGAAGCAAAATCCATTAAACAATAATTATGATCGTTGGGTGAGCCCATCTTAAGTAGAACATACTTTATAATAAATTGCAAGTCGCAAAATCACGATAATAAATTATTATGAAAAAATATAATTAAATTTAAAATTGTTTTCAATAATTGAAGGTTTTATAAACTAAAAAGTAATTCTCGATTTTCCCAATGATTGCTGCCATAATAAATCTTGAACTTTTTTTAGTATATTCTATAATAAGGTCTCTAAAAGAAATATTCTCTTCTAAGATTGTCTAACCTGAAATTTATAAATTATTATGTAGGGTAGATCGGGCCATTAATAAATCACTTGCCAGATTACGAATATCCCGTACATAAGCAATTTTGGTGTAATATATTAATATTTCATTGTTTTTCAAGTCTTGCATGTGCAGCATAAATCTCGTGCTCCCCGACTCGACCTAAATGTGTGGCAAGTTTCCAAAAACCAAAATTGGAAAAATAAGAACGTTTAGGGAGCCCGTATACCTCAGCGTTCGGCTGAATCATGTAATTTATGATAAATTTTACGGGAACTGAAAATATCATTTTTGGCACCTATTCGCGAATGCAGCGACTGGGAAAGCTTTATTCTAATTGATAAAATGTTGCCGGCAACTCGCTAAAGATGCATGCACTCTGCCAAATTTAAGCGAGCAACTATAAAGGAAAATACGTCTACCAATAGCGCCAATTCTTCTACTTATATCATATTCTCCCTTCCTATCTGAACGTGATAACACTGCGAACTTCGAGATTTTTTTGTTAAAAAAAAAACAATAATTTATGCTCATCATATTTCAGACAACCATCAGTAAGTAGAAAGAAATTGAAGATATTCCGCTAATGGTATGTACCGAGGTAGGTCCGCTCTGGAAAATATATTGAACCATTGTTTTTAGAACTAGCGGGACAGATCATTTTATTTAAATCAATGGAAATATGTTGCCTTTGACTTGACATCCACCTATAGGGTTTATAGTCCAGGACGCAGTGAATTGTTTTGGTACTTATTTTTTCCAGTCGGCGTATGCCTCTTAGTTTGTTCTAAATATTGGGATGATACTAATCAAGAACTTTTGAGTCTGGTAAAAATTTCCGATGGGTTCCAAAGATAAAAAAAAAGGAGTCGACATATTTAGATCTAGAAACTTACAAAAAAAGCAATAATCTGACGTCTGACAAATTTTTAGAACTGCCAAAATAAGATGAATTAAAGCACAAATACAGGTTTTCACCTGCCAGACGCATTTGCCATACAGATCAGACCGACTGTTTTTTTATTTAACTGTAGTACCTATACCCTTAGTACTAAAACCATATAAAAGCATTTTCATCAGTGAAAAAAGAGTACAGCGCATTTTGTTACTTCTGACGCATTTTCCGCGTCAACCGATTGGTTGATATAGAAAATATTGCTCAAAATTACTAATGAACAATTAATTCTATCGATGCTTGCTAACCCTGAAAATAAATACCAAAAAATGCACTGTGTCCTGGACTATAAAAAGAAAGTAAACTAGGTGTAAAGCTCTAAAAAT
>MU182183.1:158743-204560 GCA_016904865.1 Pissodes strobi | reverse complement strand
TTTTAATTATGTACTTATTTTGCTTTGGCGTAATTTTAAATAGTTTGTTAATTTTGAAATTTTTATTTTTTATGAAAATATTTTGTTTTGTTTTTGTGTTAAGTCGAAAATTGGAACCTTTATTTTTAATGAAAATAAAAAATGGTAAGTTTAAATAAACAGATTCGTTTATTTTTTACCCCATAGCAAAATAAATAATTAATTGTAATTAAGAAAAAAATTAAAAACTTATTCATATTAATAACGTCAATATCATCTGAAAAACGATACAAAAATAAAGTTCATATTTAAAAAAATAAATTTGGTGATGACCTCTTGAACACGAAACGTCGGATTCCAAACTGGATACCACCATTGGACAAAGCAGAAAAGTGGCGATGCAAACAAAAAAGGATTTTTGAATATTTCGTTTTTTCCAGATATTTCCCGAAATACTCGGAATTTTAAAAGTTTCTAAACGACGGCATGGCGTATTTTGTTTGGTATCTAATTTCGCAATTTTACCTTAATTTGAACTATACTGTATCTCTTACGGCTTTCGAGACATAGACTCGAATTCGAGCCACCCTGTACTTGGAGAAAAAGAAAATCTAGAAAAAAAATGCCTCGAGCTTGAAAAGTCTCGCGAGTTTTATCCCGAGCTTGCCTCGAAAATAAAACTGCAGTCTCGATCTCGTCTTGAAATCGATACCATACGATACGAGAAATCTCGAATTTCGAGAGGCTCGTGACAGCCTAATCAGATGTCACATAACGGGACTTGCACATAACGAATGCAACTTATCTATAAAATGATTTTTTTTATGAATTTTTTTAGTATTTAAATCATTTAACGAGTTGACAAAGATTTAATACCTATTTAGTAAGTATTCAAAAGCTTGGCTTTTGGATCATTTGATATCATATAGATATGATGATGTGCCCTGCGATACCAAAAGACTATAGCATATTCAAGTTAAAGAAAAGTGAGACATAAACAATGCTCAAGTGCGTGATGTTCTTATTGGATTGGTCAGCCGATCCTGCTGGTGTTCACCTGTACCTGTCGTTCATTCGTTTACGCGTCATTTTTCTTGAATATACATTCCTCATTTGAGAGCTGCTTTCTGAAAGTACGTTTAGTATTTAGTAATTGCATGACATCTCTAACCAATAATCATACCTCTACAATCATTTGAGCGAGGTCAAGGACGTCACTGCTTTTTTAGCTCTGCTATACTCATTCGCCTAGTTAAAAATAAAACATTTAGCTAGTCCATGTAATTGTATGATCGATCTCACGGGAAATGTGAAAAACACCGTTTTTGACACCTATATATGCACGAATCCAGCGATTGTAGAATTTTATTCTAATTATTGTAAATGTTGAAACACGCTAACATGCAATTGCACTATACCAAACTTAGCACCCAATGTTCATGTAATGTGAAATACTTGCTCGAAAATACACCATTTTTTCGGTAATTTAAAACATGCTGTATGTTCATCCGATGCCAATACTATAGAGAGAACAGCGTCTAACGATAAATATATACAGGATGATTCAGAAATAAGTACCGAAAATTTATAGACAGTTAGTTAGATTGAAGGGAAATATGAAAAAAAGTTAAGTGAAATTTTTGTCTCACTGGGCTTTTAAAAAAAGTTATTTGGCGTAAAAATATTATTTAAACACTTAATTGCTACGTTTAGCCCTTAATCTACGGCTATGGAATTGACAAATAAATAAATAGTTTAGAGTGTAGAGACCATACAATATTTATTATCCCAGACATTATCTAGGCCAAGCTAGATTAATATTGAGTCTGTTTTAAACGAACCGGGTTTTCCAACATACCTAATTATTTAGGATTGATGTATACGTAGTTGGCTAGTTCTTGGTTTCCAAAATCTAATTAATATTCACCTTGTCATGCATTTTGTAAAAATTGCATTTTTTTGTTGACTTTCTGCTTGTTATTTTAATGTTGGTCAAATTTAATGTAGCTAAACATGTCCAGAAAGTTAGCCCCGGCATTTTGGATTTTTCTAAGAAAAAAAGTTGTGCTACGTTGTGCCACAATTCATTTTCAAAAGTGTCGTTATAATTTGAAAAATAATAATCATTTTCAAATATAAATGAGACCCATCTCGACAGTTTCCACTTTTGATAGACTGTGTAAAAAGGCAATATATATATAATATAGTACGTTGGCATATTTTATTAAAAATTCCTTTTCAGTTTCTAGAATCCAGTCAGTCAGTTTGACAAGGGTGGATTATGTAGGGCCCTTGTACAACGTCAAGCCTGATCCCTTATTTTGCCGGGTTAACCTGAGAAAGGTTGGGTTAATCCTAAATAATCAGGGAAATTCTAAACTCGGAAATCTTAAATTGGGTTTATCAAATAACCGGGACCAGGGCAAAACGAGAGGGGGTAGCCTCGGGGGGTAACCTTCCCTTTTTACCTATGTTAAAAAATATTGATGCACGATAAATTATTCTAACAAATAAAAGGGTGAATTTGCAGGATCCGGCAAAATAGTGTCGTGGCCACAATTTCTTTTCAAAAATGTTGAAAATTCGTGAGGGTATAGCAACTTGGTTTAGCTCCGCCATAATAGTTTTTTATTTTTTTTATTGTTGGTGTTTTTTTTTTATTTCGAAAAATGGAGAACAATTTAATAGAAATTATCCGATTTTATTAAAAACTATGGCATTGCAATCAATGGGCGTTATTTATGGCTGAGTTACTACTGTCAGGTAAATTTTTCAGAAAACACACTGTTGCCAAATTTTACACTTAAACAAAAAAAAATAATAGCAGTACCAACGGAACACAACCCAGTACAATAAAAAAGAGGGCGGTGCTAATTCTTATTGAAAAAACGAGTTGCTTAATCTCCCAGAATTTGCGACATTTGGCACAAGTGAGACAACATTTTTTTTTGAAAAATACAAAGTGGTAGGACTAACTTTATGGCCTTGAATTGGCCGGTAATCATTACAAAATGAAATGTATTACTAAGTTAATTCATTAACAGAAAAGGAATTGAAATTGCATTGCTTGAATACAAATATTAATAGAATTACGGTACACATATTTAGAAGATAAACGGCATGATTTGAAGATGCTTAATGACTAAGTTCTGGCTAAAGAGATTTTTTAAAGACAACGTTTGGCTTCGTCGTTAGCAGTTGAAAGGTTTTTTTTTCATTTGCTACAGATTATCATAGAAGAAATACTTGTTGATAAATAAAATTTTTTTTTATTAATGTAAGTGATACTAGTGATGCTGATTAATGATTGTTTTAGCTTTTGATATCATTCAGTTTCTTATTTTTTACTTCATTTATCTTATCCACATTCCACATTCATTTTATTTTTAATGTAAAAGCTCTGACGCTTATTTTTTATTATCAAAATAATAACAAGCAAAATAATTATTGTTTTCATGTTTTATTTTATCCCAAAATTCAAAAGTAATTGAGAATGTAATTCCTTTTTCTAAATAATGATTGAGTAATTGAATCACTTTTTCTGAAAAGTAATCGGTAATGTAATGATTCCCTTGTCAAAGCAATTGGCCCAGCTCCGGAGGAAATATATGGTGGCAGCTGACAGCGAACATTACGGCTCCACATGTTACATGGGTGTTTACAAAATATTGATGTCCCGCTCATAAACCTCAATGTTTTAACGTAAATCGTGCATTTCATTGGAAAAACCCTGTGGTGTCAATGTCTCTCTTTGGGCGACGTTTTGACATCGTTCTCGATAATAATTCTAGTTATAGTAAGCGTTTTGGCAAGCTGAAATATATTTGATAATATTTTATATCGCCACACGACGTAACAGACTGTTTTAGATTAGATATAGTGAAACCTTGCTTTACGTGACTAACTAGAATTTGTTGGCTAACATCAGAGTTAAAATGTTTCTTTTGTTTACTGTCATTTAAATATATGGATACATAGAGTTCCCTCTAATTAGTACCATAGGTTATAGTTTTCTAATGCTTTATTTGGTTTAATTTTGTCTAACCCTAAGCTGCTGATTTTTCCTTATTATTACAAGCCGAAATTCTCCCATACCATTCTCTAAAACCCAACAAACTTCTCTTCGTCTACCACATTCGCAATTATGTTGAAATGCTAACCGTACAAAATCATTGAAAAGTTTGTTTGGGTCGGAAACGAGTGAAACGACTGAAAACTGCGAAGGAACGAAATCAAACAACTTTTCTACAACGTTGCCAAAATGTAAAACGACAAGTGCACATTATGTCGACAACCTCCTACGTTCCTCGTCATCTGCTTTCTACTTTGTCTGTTTTCCGAGAACTCGGTTGGCTAGCTAGATAGGGCAGCCCTGGCGCCGCGCCATATTGCAATGTTGGCAACGCTGCCAAGTCAAATTGTTATCTATCGCGTTCTTAATTTAAGCATATAATTTTATATAGCATAGATACCTAAATAGATCTTATAAAATGCTGGACGGATTTTTTTTTATATCATATCAATGTTTAAATTGTTATTTTTGTTTATTGAAGTGAAACTTTTGGAGAGTAAGCTGGCAAACGTGATACAAAAGTAACAAAAAGATAAATCAGGTGAAACCATCTTTTATCTTCGTCTCTTCCATCCGCGTCGAACTCGCCTATGTTTCTCTGACAAGAATCGATCGTTGAACTGGACTGGGGTTTCATGTATAGTATGTTCTACTATTCGTGTCACCGAATTTGCATAGAATGATAATGCGTATTATGTTCTAGTTTGCTTGAAATAAAATGATTATTCGGTTTTATGCGGATGATAAAGATTCACTTGTAGTGTATGGTACACAAGCACACTAATTTTTGTTCGATCCAACATTCTTTAGGTTAATGAGGTTCTTGTCCTGATAGGTAAATTATTTCAAAAATTTGTACTACAGGAAGTATATCTATAGGTATTTTGGTTTGTGCTTGCCGAATTAAATATTCGAAGCCAAAGTTTCACATATAATAAATCTATGATTTCCTGCATATCATATTTCATTTCTTGGATTAGTATGAGTTTGTAGTAAATACTGAATCTCAACATTCTGGTGTTTGCTGTTTGCATTGCCTGAATATAGCGGACTTTGAAATAGAAAAGAAGAACCCGGCAATTCAAGAAATGCTTGAAAGATCAAATTTTATTGAAAGTTGAGGATTTGGAGATAAATTATATAAACGAATTTGTAATTTTTTGTATAATGAAAAGTGTGTGTAATTTGTACATTCAACACAACCTGATAGAGTAGTGTAAGGATTTTGAATGTTTTACCGTCCTCCATTGCTTCGAGCATCCTCAAGAATCTAAATAGGATTTGGCCCAAGTGCATGAAACAATTTTAATACTAAATTTGGTAACTCACCTGATGAGTGAGTTTTCAAACGGATTTCAAACAACACTAAATCTGAAATATACATACTTTCCTACTTATTAATGTTAATCTTCAATAAAACCATTCTTACAACTTTCTCGTTTATATTCGAAAAGTACATTGGAATAACATCACAGAGAGGGAATGAAAATTATTCGTTATAGAACTGTATATATGTATTAAAAGGATGGGCCCTTAAACCAGATACGACACGCAATGTCATTTTAACTTAACATGGATCATATTTAAAAGGTCAGCGCTGTTGCCGATAGTATAGCGCGAATCTTGGCAATGTTGCATTATCGTATAAGAGGGAATGCTTTAAACCTAACAAGAGGAGGGTAATAGAAACTATCGAGGGACATGCTGTGCAGAAAAGAGATAGACCATAGAAACGGCTGCGAAAGCTCAAACAGCTGAATAACGAAGTTACACACAGCTCAGAGGCCTAGGGTCCTCGCTCGCACGCTTTAGGAATGAAAAAACTGGTATTACGCTTTAGAGTTTGATCCATAATCGAAACCAATATAAGTAAGTAAGTAACGATTTCAGTTTGAAAATATTTAGAGCATATACAGATATGCGAGACAAAAAAAAAATAAAACTATCCCATTTCGCTGATGAGTTAGTTTCCCATATTGGGTGTGCCAACCACGCCTCGGACGCCCGCGGGCTACTAAGAACTCGGCCAATTCTATAAATAATCGAGAAATATAAATGTGAAGCAATTTCCACGTTTGGCAACGAGGATTTCTTGGAATCTATTGGCATAATCGAAATTTTGGAAAGGTGAGCAATTACTACACGATGACAACATATATCAAGTCGTTGCTTAATGTAATAACTATCCTTCTTTTCACCCAACGTTCCAAGACACTTTTATAGGTATTATATTTCTATTAATGAGTACAGACAAAGGAAGGTCTTTGTAATAATTTTGTTTCCAATAAACTAGCAAACAAATTCAGTTTTTTTAAATTTTATATTTTCAAGAAATTTCAAGATTTTCTTGACTTCTTTCCAAGAAATCTTGATCTTGAGAAATAATTTTATGTCTTGTCTTGAAAAACAAGGATCATTTCTTGTCTTGAAATCAAGACAACATCAAGAAGTTGTCAAGAAAATGACGACCCCCTATTAAATAACCAATGTGTTCTTGTTTTCGTATCAAGATCAGATTAACCTAAATTAGACAGGAGAATCGGACTTGAAAACCCTTAATCGATATTTCTTGATTAAAATTTACGAAACAGTGATTTTTCCTTTTTTGTGGTTATAATTTCCAAAGACTCTTTACTGACTGCAAAATGAGCTGATATAACTAAAAGTTACTCCAACGGCATATTTTCGGCGGCAGTTGAATAAATTGTTATTTTGGGTATTTTCCCTGACTTAATGAAAATTCCTTCTCGTCCGTAAAACAATTTTTTGCAATTCTTCCCTACTTGAAACCTTTTTCGTTTATATTCCGCAGTTAATTTCTGACAATATCTAAATTCTCTTATAAACTTTTAGATTTAAATCCCTTTTGATTATTTTTTTTGTACATTCTTCTATAAATTGTTACATCTCCAATGTTTAATTTTCAAATATATCCCGAACTCTCAAAATATTTTCTTGAGAACGCGCAGTTTTTCTACCGCCTTACTTTATCAGTTTGATCGTCGTCTATACTTTTGGTATGAATGTGGACATATCTAGACTTTTTGTTATTTTTCTTTTCTCAAACTATACAAGATTTATTTTTTACATAATCCCGATTTGACCTAGGCAGACAGTGCCTGAGTTCCATTCCATGTTGTCCGTAATTATTATCAAAATGACTAGATGATCCGAAATTATCATTATTTATTTATTTTTCAATGGCATTCATAATATATATACCTGGTTACCGGTCGCTTTTACTGTCTATACACGCTATCGCATGACGAGGTATTGTCGCACTAGTATTAATATTTTTACGACCGTACGTACATATTATGCATGCTAGCAATTGAATAGAATAAATTCTATGCATAAAATATTTTTTCATTTTGAGTCCATTAGGTTTGCGATAACATAAAAAACGGTCTAAGTTACGAAAGAGAACTTTTTCCTAATGGGATTATAATGACGGTTGTGTGAAGTGTTTTTGCCGTAATTATAAAAGGATTTCCAACAAATAGCCCTCCCGAAGGTGAAAAATCGTTTAGGAGTTTATTTGAATACATTACACGATACTTGATTCAAATGGGCGCGAATTTAGCAATGTTTTCTAATTTGAAAGATATCTGCATTTATTTATAAGATATTAAGTTTGTAGAGTGTTTGTAAGTTTCTATTGTAGAAAATCATGATAAAGTTTAGGGCGTCGCGTAAGCCAAGTCCAAGGGGGTTGGGTTGGTCTTGCGACTCTGGTTGTTTTCTAATTGTGTACATTTATAAATGGAAAGATATTCAAAAATTAATAAATGTATGCTTTAAAGGAATATTCTTAATAGAAACATCGCTTCTCTTGCCTTCATATACCTCGCGTCGCATAATTCGAAGAGAAAGATGAATGCATTAGTCGCCGGAAGTTATAGTCATGAAAGTTAGAATGGTGTAGGTAACTCCCGACGAAATTGGACATTTGGAGCTAACTTTTATTACGATGGTAAATAGGTCGGTTCTATACAATAATTTGATTCTAATTTGTTAGTACGTTGGTAATATCACGTCGTAAATTCTCCTTTCAAATAATTTCACTCTTTTGAGCCGATATACGAATTTCAATTGATGAATTTCAAAGAAAAATGCTAAACATGCAATGCAGTCAATATGTCAGGAGAAAATATAAAAATGAGTAAATGGATGCTTTATATAAATATTCTTAATTCTCTTGCTTTCATCGACCTCTCAAGGCTTGTACAAAATAAACGCTATTGTCGCCAAAATTTAGTAATCATGAAAGTTAGAATGGTCTAGGTAATTTAATTACACCTACGAAATTGCAGATTTGCAACCAACTTTTAATACGATATTCAGAATTTGGGCTTCACAGTAACTTTATCAATGAAATATAAAGACAGATGGAATAGCCCCTTCCTATCTAATCAAGGCACAGCACCTGCGGCCAACATTGGAGTGAGAGGTCCGAGAGAGAGATGAAGCTAGGACAGGCAAAAAGCGCGCGGTTTAAACGTTCTTTAATGGGATAATATAGGGATAGGTCATTTAAAAAGTTTATTTAATAAACTTCAGAAGTTATAAAATGATAAACACATAGATCGGTTTTTGCATCTAAAAAATCGTATGATTTTTTTGTACCGAAATATTTCGAAAAAGGGGGATTTTTTTTAATTATTTTTTTTTATCATTCCGTACTTATATGGTTTGAAATTTTTATTTTCATGAGGGTAACATGCAAATGGATCCCGTTAACCGTTTCCATAATAAAAACGAAAAAAAAAAAATTCAAAAATATTTTGGAAAATTTGTAGTTTTGACGTAACTACCCTAGGAAGGGATTTTTGGGCGCACTGAGCTCGATTTTTGCATCTAAAACACTACGACTTTTCTGTATCGAAATATTTCGAACAAATTAGACTTTATTTAAAAATTAATTTTTTAGCACCCTGTACATAATTTTCAAATATTTATTTGTATATTAGTAACAGGTAAATGGATCTCTCTAACCGTTTCCGTAATGAAAACCAAACAAAAAAATTCAAAAATATTTTTCGAAAAATTTAAATTTTGGCGTAAATACTCAAGGAAGGAGTTTTTGGATGCGCTGAGCTCTATTTTTGCATCCAAAAAGTTCTACGACTCTTCTGTATCGAAATATTTCGAACAAATTAGAATTTATTTAAGAATTAATTTTTTTAGCACCCTGTATATCATTTCCAACATTTTATTTGTATGTTAATAACATGTAAATGGATCCCTCTAATCGTTACTGTAATAAAAACGAATAAAAAATTCAAAAATATTTTTCAAAACATTTTAATTTTGACGTGAATACTTTAGGAAGGGGTTTTTGGGTGTGGGGAGTTTGATTTTTGCATCTAAAAAATCTTACGATTTTTCTGTACCGAAATATTACGAAAAAACAGAAATGTTTGTAAAAAATAATTTTTTAACACCCTGTAATAGGTAACATGATTTCTAAAATTTTATTTTTATGTTAATATCATGTAAATGGATCCCTTTAACTGTTTCCGTAATAAAAATGGATATTTTTCTTCCGAATAATTCACATCTTAAAAAAAATCGAGAATTACATTAAATCGGCTGTAATTCGAAAAATGTAATAGAAGTAAAAGCTAATGGCGGAAAGAAGATCGTACAAAAACATAGACAACAACGCATATAACCATATATATAAAGAGATAAGAGAAAGAATACGTGAAGCCAAAGAAAAATGGTACGGAGGAAAATGTACAGAAATAGAAGATTTACTAATAAAACACGATGATCTTAACCTTCATAAAAAAATTAAGGAGTTAGCTGGTATATAAAGACGAAACCAATATCTTGCTGGACAGAGATGATAAAATAATCCCACACTGAAGGGAAACTAGCAAGATGGAATGAGTATATCCAAGAACTATGCGACGATGACAGACAACAAGAAATAGTGGATGAAGACACAGAAAGAGAGTTGGGCCCAACAATAACAGAGGAAGAGGTAATGCACGCAGTAAAAATTGCAAAATCTAATAAATCTCCAGGACCCGACGAAATTCCAGCAGAAATAATTAAACTAATCACAGGAGATGAAATAGGCATATTGGTGGAACTATATAACACAATATACAACACAGGAGTCATTCCCCGTGAATGGCTTAGATCGACCTTCATTACATTACCAAAAAAAGGTTAACGCAAAAGAATGTAGCGACCATCGAACTATCAGTCTAATGAGTCACGCTCTCAAAATATTCCTACATATAATACATCAGATAATTTTTAGGAAATTTGAACAAGATATTAGCGAAACCCAATTTGGCTTTAGAAATGCAATGGGAACAAGAGAAGCCTTGTTTGCCGTTAATGTGTTGACTCAAAGATGCATAGACATCAAGTAACCGATGTATGTCTGTTTTCTTGACTACAACAAAGCATTTATTTGATAAAGTTCGCCATAACCACCTTATTCAATTGCTTAATAGTAAAAATATAGACATGAAAGATATTAGAATAATAAATAATTTATACTACAATCAGACGGCTAATATCAAAGTGGATAATGAACTCTCAGAAGAAGTAAACATTCAACGTGGTGTAAGGCAAGGATGTGTACTATCGCCGCTATTATTTAATCTTTATTCTGAAGAAATCATTCAGAGAGCACTGTAGGAAACAACAACGGGAGTAAAGGTTAATGGAATACCCATTAACAATATCCGGTATGCAGACGACACCATACTTATTGCCGAAACAATAGAAGATTTACATACCTTGGTTGATCAAGTGGTGCCGAGCAGCGAGGAGAACGAACTTACCTTAAATATCAAAAACACCAAATTTATGACCATTACAAAATCAGTTCAGTAACAGAAAAACCTATGGATCAACGGAGAACTAGTGGAGAAAGTCAGTAAGTACAAATACTTAGGAACAACTGTCAATGAAGGTAATGAGTACACTGAAGAAATTAAATCAAGAATTGGACAAGCCAGAACCATATTTAACAGAATGAGAAATGTGTTATGCAGTAGAGATCTTAACTAACAACTTAGAGTCAGAATATTGAGATGCTCTATGGGGTGGAATCCTGGACGTTAAAGAAACATATAAGTGATCGACTGGAAACATTTGAGATGTGGTCGTATAGAAGGATCTTAAGAATAAGTTGGTAACATGGTAACAAATGAGGAGGTACTGGGAAGAATGAGAAAGGAAAAGGAAATATTCAACACAATTAAAATAAGGAAGTTGCAATATCTGGGCCACGTGATGAGGGGAGAGAAATATGTATTGTTGCAGAATATTCTGCAAGGAGAAAGAAGCAGAGAAAGAAGACGCATTTCATGGTTAAATAACCTGAGAAAATGGTACAACTGTAGTTCCATTGAGTTGTTTAGAGCTGCAGCATCAAAAGTGAGAATAGCTATGATGATAGCCAACCTTCTGAGAGAAGATGGCACTTGAAGAAGAAGAAAAAGTCGGTAAATGGCAAAAAGGTGGATCTCATGGAGTACTTTAATGGTTTTGTTTTTTTTTTTTTTTTTTTAGGCAGTGGCACACACACTAAAGGTAGATCCTATGACGAGCGGTGTGTGTGCGAAGATGTTGATTGACACGGTCTTGAATATTTGTAGGTTGTAATTAGTGGGAAACAGATGTCCTGGAAGTGAATTCCACAGTGATGCAGTGCGCCAGACAAAGGAGTTCTGGTAAAGTGATGTTCTAGGTGTTTCTAGTTGTGCAACGAACTGGTGCGCTCCTGCCGTCTGTCGGGACTGCCTGACAGGAGTTGCCAGGGGCGGGATTATGTGGGCCTAATCCTGGGAACATCTGCCGTGAAAGTATCTGTAAAACAGAGACATCTCGGCCACATGTCTGCGATAATCCAGACTATCCAGATTCCGGGTCAACTCCGGATCGCCGACGAGACGCACAGCCCTCTTCTGAATGGAATCCAACAGCTTTAGGGTATGCTTTGGTGCGGCACCCCAGATATGTGAGCAATATTCTAAGCACGGTCTTATTTGCGCTTTGTACAGCAAGAGCAACTGCTGCGGTGTATAGAGTTTTTTGTTGCGAAATAGCGCACCAAGCTTCTGGGAGGCTGCTTTTGCGATGTTAGCAACATGGTCATGCCATGACATATTGCTGTTGACCGAGACACCCAGCAGCCCGATTGACGAGGATGAAGGAATGGTCGATCCTGCCATAATGATGTCAGGGCCCGCTGTATTGGCCCTCTTAGTAAACGTTGCTGCTTGGGTCTTTGCTGCATTGAACTGGACCAAATTTCGGTCGCCCCAAGTTTGAACTTTCTCCAGGTCTTGATTAATTGCTGTAATCTGCTCCTGTCTGCGGTGATGAGTCTCAGTCGCTGGTAAGGGTTTTTCTGATCTAAAGTGGGAGACAAGGGTACTGTCATCTGCAAAACTGTAAACAGGATTATTCGTTTCGATCAGCAGATCATTAATATAGATGAGGAACAGAGTTGGTGAAAGTATTGCGCCCTGAGGCACGCCCGCGTTGATGGTGAATGTGTCCGAGATGTGTCCATCGACTGCAACATGTAGGGATCGGTTCTTAAGGAAACTGGCCAGCCAGCTGCAGAGAGAGGCGGGCAGTCCCAAGGACGGCAGTTTGTTGAGCAGTCCGTCATGCCAAACTTTGTCGAATGCTTTTGAAATATCCAACGCAATCGCTCGAGACTCTCCGTAGTTTTCAATTGCCCTACTCCATATATGAGTGATATAGGCCAATATATCTCCTGTCGATCTCTCTTTCGAAAGCCGTATTGATTATCGCTGATTATTCTGTTGCTCTCGAGGTACTTGAGTAGTTGCTGGTTGACTACACGTTCCATGACTTTGGAGATTATTGGAAGCAAGGCAATCGGGCGAATTCCGTTCGATCGTACGATGTTTCGTTTTTTTTTTTAAATCGACCAAACGTGATTTTTCTGTTTTCCTAATTTTCTCGGCAACGGTAAAACATGTTTCGAATCAGT
Source organism: Pissodes strobi (assembly GCA_016904865.1). NCBI lineage: Eukaryota > Metazoa > Arthropoda > Insecta > Coleoptera > Curculionidae > Pissodes > Pissodes strobi. The sequence goes on along the minus strand of MU182183.1, from coordinate 191,514 downwards.
TTGCGCCAGTATCTGCGTCATCTCAGGGTCGATCGAAAAGCTTTTATAACATTTTTCGATAGGAGTTTAAATAAGGCAGGCTGGTATTCGATAAAATATAATTTTCGTCTCAAAATTTAGCATTTTTCTTCAGATTTTGCCACGAAATACGGAATTTTGTAGGTGGATGACCCTTTTCGTTTTGAATACTTTAAGAGGGGGGCTTTGGGTGCGCTGAGTTCGATTTTTGCATCTAAAAAATTCTACGATTTTTCTGTACCGAAATGGGGATTTTTTTTCAAACCTAATTTTTTAGCACCCTGTATAACATTTTCAAAATTTTATTTCTATGTTAGTAACACGTAAATGGATCCCTCTAACCGTTTCCGTAATAAAAATGAAACAAAAAAAAATTCAAAAATATTTTTCGAAAAATGAATGCCCTAGAAAGGGGTTTTTGGGTACGCCGAGTTCGATTTTGGCATCTAAAAAATCGTACGATTTTTCTGTACCGGAATATTTTGAGAAAAGGCAATTTTTATCAAAATTTATTTTTGTACCACCCTGTATATCATTTCGAAAATTATATTTCTATGTGAGTAGCATGTAAATGGGTCCCTCTAACCGTTTCCGTAATAAAAACAAAAAAAAAAAACAAAAATATGTTTTCGAAAAATCCAAATTTCCATTGGAAGTATAAATTTAATAATATCAGAAAGTACTATTATATTTTAGAAAGAAACCTGTGGAATTTTATTTTGACTCGTTTTGTTCGTCTGTTGGAACAATTAACGGTACAGCAACAGTCAACCATTTTATCAATGAACAAATATGTACAAATAGAGTAAAATAAAACTGTATAATACAATCCGAACTATCTAAGAGTCTATATATCGCTCACGAAATACTTAAATATTTATTAAATATCTTTTAAACGTTGAAAAACACAGAAAAACCTTTTCACAACAATGCACTTTCACGTTGTTAAACAGGTAATATAATTTTCTGCCTGTCCTAGTGCTATCCTTTTAGCCTGTCTCACTCTCGAGTCATTACCCATACGCAGTGGATGGCGCTTCCATTCGTCTTTATAGTTCATTGAATATTATTCTAGTCTATTAATTCGTTGGCAATATCACGTCGTAACCCTCATAAAAGCATCTCAAATGTACGCTTACTTCCATAATTGCAAAGTCAGTCCCATTTCAAATAATATAGCTCGTTTGAGACGTTATACTAATTTCATTTGATGAAATTCGAAGAGAAATTCTAAACATACTTAATCGATCTCTCAAGGCTTGTACAAAACAAAAAATGTCACCGTCGCCGAACTTATGAAAGTTAGAATACGGATACGAATTTCATTTGATGAAATTTGTAGAAAAATTTTAAGCATAAATTTAATACGTCAGGAGAGCTAAAAATGAGTAAATGGATATTTTATACATATATGTATTCTTAATAGAGAAATGCTTCTCTTGCTTTCATCGACCTCAAGGCTTGGACAAAATGAACGTCAGCGTCGCCGAAATTTACTAGTCATGAAAGTTAGAATAGTGCAGGTAATTTAATTACACCTACGAAATTGTAGATTTGGAGCTAACTTTTAATAAAGTTGGGCTTCACGCTAATTTTATTCTGATTCATTAATTCGTTGGCAATATCACGTCGTAACGTTGGTAATAGCATCTCAAATATAGTTATACTCCAATAATTGGATTGGAAAGTCTCCTTTCAAATAATATAGCCCATTCGAGACGGTGTACGGAAGAAAAATTCTAAACAGTTTCAATATGTCAGGAGAAGAACTAAAAATCAGTAAATGAATATTTTATACCAATATTCTTAATAGAAAATTGCTTCTCTTGCTTTCATCGACCTCTCCACGCTTGTATAAAATGAATGTCAACGTCACCGAAATTTACTAGTCATGAAAGTTAGAATGGTGTAGGTAGGTAATTTAATTACACGTAGGAAATTGTACATTTGAAGCTAACTTTTAATACGATATTAAAAAGTTCATTTTATTCTAGTCTATTAATTCGTTGGCAATATCACGTGGCAACCCTCATAAAAGCGTCTCAAAGGTAGGTATACTTCCACAATTGAAAATTCTCCTTTCAAATAATATTGAAGCGATATACGAACTTCATTTGATGAAATTCGAAGAAAAATTCTAAACATAGATTTAATACGTCAGGAGAGCTAAAAATGAATAAATGGATATTTCATACAAATATTCTTAAACAAAAAATTGCTTCTCTTGCTTTCATCGACCTCTCCTTCTAGGCATGAAAGTTAGAATGGTGTATGTAATTTAATTACCGACGAAATTGTAAGTTTGGAGCTAACTTTAATTCGATATCAAACAGTTGAGCTTCACAGTAATTATATTCTAGTCTATTAATTCGTTGGCAATATTACGTCGTAACACTCATGATGCAGTCTCGAATGCTTCAAAAATTGGAAAGTCCCATTCATTACAATAAAAACAATGATTGTGTTTTCGTAATCTATTTTATCCTGTCCTTGTTAATCGTTCGATTACTTCCATCAATATAGTATGTAAGTTCATCCTTTTCAATGCCATTTGAATTATATTTAGACATTTATACATGATTAAATTATGCAAACAGTCTACGTGACGAAATAGTAATTTACTGGAAATAAATCTGAATTAATCTAAATAAATGATTGCATTATTTTCAAATTTTAAAATTTATCAGAACGAGCAATAATGTTTAAATATTAGCAGTTTCAAATTATAGTGGAAATAATAAAGCTTATATTTATGTATTTAATATTTGTTCTGGGCTTTAATTTCTGTTTCATGACACATTTTATTAGAATAACGTTGCGGATAGGTTTATATTATCTTTACCTACAAAAGTTACATTAAGAGCTCGAAATAAATTTTCTAATTTTAACCATTTGTCGATGCTTAATAATTTCTCCAAGAAATCAAGATGTAGGTATTATTTTTATAAATTAATGTATTCATACATATTAAAATCAGCGATCTCAGGATTTCCCACGGTTTACTGTTACGGACCCAGTAGCAATGCCGATAAATAGACATTAACTTATATAAAAATATCATATCAGACAAGAAACTGGACAAATTGGATTGAGAATCTTTCTGATGGTGATCAACTACAGCGAAACAATTGGAAAATAGGTAAAATCTATTTCTGTGAATTTATTCTTTTTCTCCATGTATTTTATCTTATTATTGAATTTCTACCAACGTCACTGTAGCTACCATCACATGCACTCATAGATTAGAAAAAATGATATCATTCCTATTATCTCTAAGCTGTTATGTTTCCATATTTTATCAGTATCAGAAGATCTCTCTCCCGTATTTCGACTTTTAGGTAGTTGATTTGGGATGACTCAGCGAAGGTTTCAGACGAAAAAAAGGTAAAAAGAGCGTCCTTTCTTTTCGTTATTAATGCATTAAGACTGTAGAGAAGAAGACGTGCTTTTGAAACCGCAGGCAACGGTGAGAAAGCTAAATTCGGTGGCTTCGCGCAAAAGGGTAGGGCTAAAAAAAGATTTCAATTATAATTATTGCAATTTAGCAATTTCAATTGATATTGTTTTCTTTCCAGTGTATTATTACATGATTTTATTATGCCTTGTTTCGTCCGGTTCAGGAAACAGCAAAGTAATGCAAGAGTATGATGTATGTGTAGGATGCCGTTGGTTGCCATATTGCCTTTCGCATGCTATCCGCGTATAATTCGAGGCTAAATTTTTCTGAAATATTGTAAACAATGAAACGAACGAATTTCTCCACGTTCTCACTTGCGAAAACATGCAACAGAAAAGACTTCGAAATAAAATTATGAATTTGTAACGGATTAAAAGTGTAACACAATCAATTCAATTTAAATAAATGTTGAGCCTTTCTCAAATTTGTATTTGTATAATATTTTATTAAGATGCTGGTTTTCCTCAGTTTATTTATATACAGGGAACTAACACGAATGCTATAAAGCAACGTAATTTCGATTCAAACTACAATATTTTGATTTTAATATCTTTAAATAAGTATAAGTAAATACAAACAAGTCACATACAAAAGAATGGGTATAAAAAATAAAAATTTAACGTCAGAGAGAGAATGCAACGAAATCAACTGTTACCTAGGTGGGAAAGATCATCAGAAGCCTGGCTACTAACGAAAACCATCAAGCTTAATATCCATCCCATTCATAAGATAAGCACATTAAGAGGAACGAAAATCTTACCGCACGAATTTTCCAACGCAATACCAAGTTCAATCAGTGTGGATGAAAACATGATACGGAAAGGCATTGTGAATTACTAAAATGATAAACTACTAAGTAAATATCACCCTGCCCTAAGTTTGAACACTAACTTGGAAAATAATATACAAACATTAAAGACAAATTATAAACAACGCGAGCAATCAACTGCATTTTATTATATAAAAACCCTGGGGAACCATCAGTTCGGCAGACTTTGTTTCTCACCTAAGCCAGTTCCTTGCAGTACATATGTACGTGGGGTCCTAACCCGCAACCTTATCTCCTACCCAAACCTGAGTTCCTCAGGCGCATGTTCGTGGACTTGGGAGTTGCCTACCTACAGTAGTAAAAGTCATATCTACGATAAATTTATCAAAGTTCTGGGAAAGAGAATTACGTTAAATATAGTTAAAGTGCAGTGTAAACTTTGAGTGTACTTAAGACAAAGGTCACCATAAATAAATCACAACACAAGTTTTAAGAAAATTGTATTATAAAACAGTGACCAAAAACCTATAAACAATTCAAAAATTTACCTCAATCGAAAGCACATGCTCACTTTAGTAATCGGGTTTAGTGTAGACTCATTAAGTTTCTGACCAATAAACGTTGTAAGGTTTCCTCATTAAGTCATTGGCCAGTAGACGTTGTTATTGTTTTCAACTAAAGTGCTTTATCATCTCTTTTCACCTGACGTAGATCGATCCCGAATCTGAGCTATTTAACCCGCTCGCCAACCAAGGCGTGGCGTCACGTCATACAGGTCGTAACAGTAAAAGACATACAAATATTCTATAAGTAACAGTATCAAAAGCATGAAAAACAATAAGGCAGGCCAATTGGTCGGAAGAAATTCCCGCCATGCTAATAAAATATGGGGCCCAGAAATTGGTTATGCATCACTATGAGCCGAATCTATAAGAAAATCAACCGATCTTTAGAATCAAACCAGGAAAGGGAAACACCAGACAATTTTCAAAGATCAAAGGCTCTTATGAAGCTCAACAAAACATGTTGTGAAACGAGTGTGCCAAAGAAAATCTTGAGTTCATGGTAAGACACATAACTAAAACATGATGAATGGGGACTGTTGTTAAATCGCTTAAAACAAAATACCTTTGTATTGGAAATGAAGGAGAAGACCTCCATATGCAACAAGATGAGAGCATAGAGCTTGTCTTGAGTATATATGACCGCTATATAGAACGTGTTAAGTAACAATTCAATTTTTTCTTAACTGGTTGCAACTTTGCAAATGAGTTTAATAAAAATTATGTGTATTCTTCATTTATTATGGTTATGTTCATGTGGGTTAGTATATCAATACATCAAACAAATGTGTTTTTGTGTTCTTAACGGAATACCCATAAAAATTGGTAGAACCGATATGTCAATCTCTTGGTAATTATGGGGTTATTTCATATCAAACCAACAAAAATAAAAGGGGGTTTGGCAGATCACCTCATCGATTTTGATAATTTTTGGTACAGATATTATTCTACCCAGCTAGTAGATGAAAAATCCTAAATTTCAAATTTTTCTGATAAGTCGTAATTTACTGATTTTTGAAAGTCATAAAAGTGACCATTTTCCCTAAACATATTGTTACGTTTTTCCCGTGGGTTCTTAACAGAATTACAACTTTGCTATTTTCAACTAATACTCTCTTTATTCACTACAACTGTATACAATTTAACTCAATAAACTAGTCTTATAACAACACTTAATGATTAACTGAACTAACTGACTATCCGACTTAGGTCTGCTTATATATAATCTCAAATCTATCACGAATATTCGGGAAGTATTCCGAGGCCACTCTATATGATCTCGACGAGGCCATCGAGATAATTCTAGCTATCCCGAAACTTTGCAGCGGGCCGGTCGATGATTCATACAGACAGAGAAGCGAGGGGCACGGCGCACAGTAGTTCCATTTAGCTTACTAGCAGAGCAAAAATCCAAAAAAACCAAACTATTATTTGGCATGCAATAACAAATAAAATAAACGGTGACTACATTAAGGTATCCTAGGAACAATAAATAAAATTGAAAATAGCCGTAATGTCTTTGTCATAGCAACGTTAAAATAACAACGTCAAAATGTACAGTTTTTGTGTAACATTTGTAGTATATAAAAAGAGTATTATCTTATTAATTTTTCGAATTTTCTAGTGTTTTTTGATCATATATTTTAATTGTAAGTATAAATATTGATTTTCTGCGAATATGTATTCATTATAATATATTTGTAATGATTTACATTAAAATTTGCCTAAATATGGCCGAATTGCTAAAAAAAACTTTTCTTTTAAGAATTTTTCCTAGATAAAAAAGTCTCGATGACTCCCGCTAATATTGTTGCGCCATATTAGAAATAAAGTTTTTCTCTTAATATTAACAATTAAATTTGCTGCGCATGTCTGCGCATTTAGCAAATAAGTCGTATTTATTTTGCCCTGTTATTAAAATTATTATAGTAAAATTGAATCATAGGAGTCAATTAGTAAAATTTCTATACTGTTAGGTATATTGCATAATCATATTTATAGGTATGCCATAAACACTTTAAATACCTAGTAATATGTACAATAGGTCAGAATATTTTTTATATACAGGGTGTGAAATTTTTAACATTAATAGTCTCCGACTAGGTAAATGGAATTCTTTAAGTCCTGAATTACTTATCAATGCCTTTCGTTAATAAGTTAGTTATATTTTTTAAAATCACCACTTCACAAAATACTAGTATACAAGGTAGAGCATCATAATGTATTCATCATTCAGTTTTTACTTCTTTGTATATTATTTGTATAATTATTATAATATACGTATAGAGCCTTTTAGAAATTATTTGTGTATATTTATAGGGAATGTCTTAATTAAAATAATACACAACAAACATGTGACTTTTTAAAGGAATCACTCTATATATTTTTGCATTTTTAGTTTCTACATACATATGTACATTTTCAACGTTTTATATATATGATGTTATCTGTAACCTATACAGTTTACTATAAATAGTAAGTAACGAAATATGATTAAAATTCGTGTGGGAACTAAGATTACAATAAAATACAGCATTTGAAAAATCACTAGCTTACGTGTATTTTCGTTGAGGCATCCTGTAGATATAGATATGCTGCAATAATTTTTAAATTTTTAACATAATTTTAAATTTTAAATCTGCATATAAAGGCTCTACATGCTTGTATAATAATAATTTTACAAATAATTACAGATCAGCTACTCAATAGTATCATCAAATTTCCTTAAGATAAACAAAATAAGCGTTAATTGTTAATGATGGCCAGTTTAGACTTATGTTGTTATGCCTAAACTATGTAACATACACTGTTAAATCCTACATACTTAATACAAAGTGTTCACAAACACTGTTTGACTGCTTTACTGCTTTATTTAATATGTGACTTAATTACTTTTTAACATTAAATAACAACAATAACATTAGTAATCAGAATTAATATCACTGTTATTTTACCGTTATTGTTATTATTACAGTTATTGTTATTAATTCAAAAAATATTCTATTTAATCCTAATATTAATATTTTAAGTATCTAGAAGTAATTTGGAAATTATTAAAAATAAGTCTATATGCTCGTATAAACTCCAAGACACATTTCAATTTCAACTTCAACTTTTTCTTATCACACATTTATAGGACACCCTATATAAACTTATACACTCTTTATAGTTAGCTTGAATAAAAGACTTTGGTAAAACTGTATAGGTAAAGCTAGATATAACACGTTTTAAGTTGTATACCTACTTACCAAAAAGAAATTTAAACGAGTATCAATAATTTATTTCATAACACTCTGTATAGGAATTTAATCGAGAATTTAATGTAAGATTAACAGCACAATCTGTTTTGTAACTTATACTATTATTAAAATATGTTTTAAAATAACGTGGTAATTCTTTAAGCTTCATCCATCTGAAATATAATTATGATCTAGTAGATTTGATTTTGAAACCACAGTGCGGCGGGGCGGCTAGTTCTATAGGGTAGCACAAAAACGTTCGGATGGTTGTTAGTCGTGACATTGCCTCCCTCTTAAACCTGATCGTCCCGATCAGATACTGCATGTCCGTGGTATGCTTTCAGTCTGTCGAGGTGAACAACTTTCAGTTTGCTTCTGGGACTACGCTGAATTCTATACACAACGTCATTAATTCTTTTGATGACTGTATAAGGGTCCTTCCCTTACTGGCGTTATCTTGGGAGATCTTCCTTTCTTCCTTTGCGGATTATATAACCAGACTTTATCGTTCATCTGAAATCCCATAGAATTAGCTTTGAGATCATATCGTGTCTTCATTCGGTCACTGGCTTCCTCCGTGTTTTCTCTGGCTAATTCATGGATGTATAGTAACTTTTCCTTAAGGGAGTCCGCGTAGTCTTGAATTTCCATATCCTGGTTGTCTGGCGTTCCGAATAATAGGTCGCAGGGTAAGCGGAGTTCTCTTCCAAATAAAACCATGGCTGGTGTTAGTCCTGTCGTGTCATGGACTGCTGATCGATAGGCCATTAAAAATAGTGGTATGTGTTGGTCCCAATCCTTCTGATGTTCATCTACGACCTTTGACAAATGTTCTTCAATGGTCTTGTTAAACCTTTCAACCATGCCGTCTGATTGTGGATGTAAGGCGGTAGTCCGTGTTTTATGGATGTTGAGTAAATCACAGACTTTCTGGAAAACCTTGGATTCGAAGTTGCGTCCTTGATCTGAGTGCAGCTCTAACGGAACACCAAATCTGCTGAATAGGTTATTCACAAGGACCTCTGCTATGGTAACAGCTTCTTGATTGGGGATTGCAAAGACTTCAGGCCATTTACTGAAGTAGTCAATTGCCACTAAAATGTACTTGTTACCATTATTTGTTTCTGGAAAAGGGCCAGCTACTGTTTCATTTTGCCCCTAGGTCTTGTTTTGGGTCCTTGGCTTGCGGCACAGGTTGAGCACTGCCGACACCACGATTTCACATCTTGGCAGTAGTTGACCCAGTAAAATCTGTCGCGAATCTTGTCAATCGTTTTGTTCACTCCGAGATGAGCACCAGACTTTCCATTAGGAACTTCTTCCAGAACTTCCGATATCTTCCTCCTTGGTACCACTAACTGTGTCTTCACTACTTTTCCATCGGCGCTTTCCCAGGCTCGTTTAAGAAGTCCATTTTCCACCACCAGGGAGTCCCACTGAGCCCACAGAGTTTTAAAAGCAAGTCCTTTAGTTGATATCTCGCTCCAGCTTGGTCTTGGTTGATGTTCTTCTTTAGCTGTTAGCAATAGTGCTATTTCACTATCTTCAAGCTGATCCTTTTTAAGTTGCTCTGTGGTCCACTGCTGATCAACCTCAAATTTCGTTTGCCTAATCCGAGTAATTCCTTCTCGTTGATCTACTCTTTGGCAATGCTTACAATTATTATCCGCGCATGGTCTTCTGGATAAAGCATCTGCATTATTATGCAATCTCCCTGCTCTGTGCTTAACCTTAAAATTATATTGTTGTAACTTTTCAAGCCACCTGGGTACCTGTCCTTCAGGTTGTTTCATATCCAAAAGCCATTTAAGTGCTGCATGATCAGTCCTTATCAGAAATTCTTGCCCATATAGATATTGATGGAAATGCTCAACAGACCGTACTATTGCCAAAAGCTCTTTTCGGGTTACACAGTAGTTACGTTCAGGTTTCGAAAGTGTTCGACTGTAGTATTCGATAACTCGCTCTTCCCCTGCTTGTACTTGCGATAAAACTGCTTCGATGCCGGTGTTACTTGCATCTGTGTCCAATACAAATTTACCCTTTTGTTCCGGATATCCCAATATTGGACTAGAACATAGAGCCGCTTTTAATTTCCTGAACGCAGAGTCGCAGTTATGCTCCCAGTTATAATTAGCTCGTTCTTCAGTGAGCTTATGTAGAGGTGCCGCTATATTTGCAAATCCTACAACAAATCTTCTGTAGTAAGTACATAGTCCAAGGAAGCTCCGCAGTTCATGTTTGTCGCGAGGACGAGGCCAGTCCTTGATTGCTGTAATCTTCCGTTGGTCGGTTTGGATTCCTTCTGATGACACAACATGCCCGAGAAATTCAACTTTTTGTTGAAAAAGAAAACATTTCTTTGGATTCAGTAAGAGCTGAGCATTCTTGATTCTAGTAAAAACTTCATGCAAGTTTTGTAGGTGCTCTTCGAAAGTTTTTCCCATTACCATTATATCATCAAGATAGACCAGGCATGTCTTCCAAGTGAGGCCTCGTAGAACAACCTCCATAGGACGCTCAAAAGTAGCGGGGGCATTGCATAATCCGAAGGGCATAACTTTAAACTGATATAAACCACTTCCGGTAGAAAAGGCAGTCTTTTCCTTATCTTGTTCGTCGATGCCTACTTGCCAGTAGCCGCTCTTTAAATCGAGTGTTGAGAACCAATGAGTGCTCTTTGATAAATTGTGTAGCTCTCTTCAGTTCTTCGGAAGACAGATGTTGCCACGACTTATAGAAATGTTCGAGGACTTCCTTAGGTGATGTTGAGGGTGTTAATTCTGACTGCGTTTCGCAACTGGTTACCCATTGCACCGGCTCGCAAGTGGCTATTACATCTCCTTTATTGATTTTGATGGAATTGGATGAAATATTTGCTATCCTTATCGGTATTTCGCCGTCGGTTTTGACTAGTGCTTTGCCTACGAGGTGTTTGCAAGGCAAATCGTGGTGTTGGATAAGTCCGATGCAGCCTCCAAAATCCTTCTCCAATTTCCCAAAAATTATCTGCTCTGTATTTCCGCTTATTCTGACAGTACATGCCGCCACCACTTTAGTCGGTGTGCCATCGTCTGTTTTGTTAAGGATGAACTCTTCGGTGCCAAACTTCAGAAGATTAAGCTTGTTGTCAAAAGAGAATCCATGTTGACCGATGAGATCCATCCCCAAAATAAATTCGTCTTCGATGTCGGCGACTAACACTGTGTGGTGTAATTTAATTCGTCCCAGTTGAAGTTCGATATCCATTTCCCCAAGTACTTCAGCTGTCTCACCGGTAACTGTACGTAAAACTACATTCTTTGATATGGGTAGAACTTCTACTCTATTTACTCTGTTGGACCTTATCAAAGATACCGCCGCACCAGTGTCAACAGTAATTGTTATGGCTCTCCCGTTGATCTTTCCTGTAATTGTTAGACTGTCGGCGGCTTTTCCTAGGCTTTTTATGGAGACGATCCTGGGGGCTTTATCTTCTTTAGCCAACACCCGCCCCGCAATGTTGACTAATTGAAGTTTTCCTGATTTGACTTGGGGGCCCTAGCGTCTCTGGATGGAGATCTAGACCGTAGTTGTACTCGGCAGTCTCTTTTGAAATGTCCAGTCCTGCCACATCTATAGCACTGATTTGATGTATTTCGGTTACGTGGCCTATCTTCCATTGGCTCCCGGAATCTCGCCGTGGCCTGAAGAACTTCCGTTAATTTCTTCAAAATTTCACCCATCTCATTTAATTCACAGCTGTTTGTCGCCTTTTCTTCCTGGATGGATACAGCCCTGATTTTTGGCTTGGAGATGTTACAGGCCGCCTCGATTTCTAGGGCTCGACCCAAAGCTTCACTGCTGTTATCAAATTTGGCTAGGCGTAGCATTTTCTGAGTTTCTGGATCTCTGATACCATCCACGAAATATTGGGCAGCAAGTTCCTCTTGAAATTCCTCTGTCGCTCCCGGGTAGGCCAATTGAATGAGACGTCTAATGTCTGCCTCAAATTCTTGCAGGTTTTCACCAGGCTTCTGATGCCGAGACTTTACTTGTGCCTGATACAGTTGTCTTCGGTGTTGGTCTCCAAATCGTCTCTCCAGGACAGCTACAAGGATGTCATATTTCCCTTGTTGGCTGATTGGAATGGTCTGCAGTAGTTCCAGGGCAGATCCACGAAGCGCTACCACTAGTGATGTAGCCATTTCTTCATTATTCCAACCGTTGGCAACAGCAGCGGCTTCAAATTGTCTTTTGTACATTGTCCAGGATGTTTGACCGTCGTACGTTGGAGGTTTGATGTTTTGTCCTGAGGTGAATGCCCTCTCGGTGGGTGCTTGATGTTTTAGTCTGGTAAATTCTGCTTGTAGATTCTTCACTTCTTTCTGTACGTCTCCTACTTCTTTTTGTACATTTCCAACTTCTTTTTGTACATATCCAACTTCTTTTTGTACATTTCCAACTTCTTTTTGAATATTGTTTACTTCTTTTTCAAATTTCTCATTTTGTCCGTCCAATATTTTCTGTAATTTTCCTTGCTCTCCTACAATTACATCCAGCATCCATTTCTGAAGCTGGTCCTGCTCTGCTTGCCTTTTCTCTTCCTGGTCTTGTAAAATTTTCTGAAGCCGGTCCTGTTCTGCTTGTCTTTTCTCTTCCTGGTCTTGCAAAATTTTCTGAAGCCGGTCCTGTTCTGCTTGCCTTTTATTTTCTTGGTCTTGTAAAATTTTCTGTAGCCGGTCCTGTTCTGCTTGCCTTTTACGTTCATCCTCTTCCCGATCCGCTTGCCTTCTACGTTCATCCTCTTCCCGATCCGCTTGCTTTTTATCTTCTTGATCTTGAAAAATTTTCTGCAGCCGGTCTTGTTCTATTTGTCTCTCAGCATTTAGATTTTCCATGAAATCGGCCAACATTTTATTAATTTGCTCCATTTCTGCCGTTTGTTGCCTCGTATTGACCATAGGATGTTATAAACTTTGACCAGAATCCACCAATCAAACGATCTCGTTGACGTACTTGTACCTCTTCTTTCCTCGAAAAATACTTCGCAAGTCCGGTCCCTTCACAATCCGACTTCTGACACCAAATGTTACGTGTTTCCCGTGGGTTCTTAACAGAATTACAACTTTGCTATTTTCAACTAATACTCTCTTTATTCACTACAACTGTATACAATTTAACTCACTAAACTAGTCTTATAACTTTACCACTAATATCTATTCAACACTCAATGATTAACTGAACTAACTGACTATCCGACTTAGGTCTGCTTATATATAATCTCAAATCTATCACGAATATTCGGGAAGTATTCCGAGGCCACTCTATATGATCTCGACGAGGCCATCGAGATAATTCTAGCTATCCCGAAACTTTGCAGCGGGCCGGTCGATGATTCATACAGACAGAGAAGCGAGGGGCACGGCGGGGCGGCTAGTTCTATAGGGTAGCACAAAAACGTTCGGATGGTTGTTAGTCGTGACAATATATTAAAAGAAGTCAAGATATCTTAAGAACTACTTACACTCGAGCAGTGAGTTATATATCATTTAAAAGGTCTTGATAATACCTTTCAAATGAGGTACCACTCAATATAGGTGTAAAAAAAAATAAAACTAAAAATTTTTTTTTTTAATTTTTCAAGAAAGTATTTTAAAACAATTCGAAAACAGCAAAAATTACAATTTTTTTTTAATTTTAAACATCATATTTTTAGGGTTTACCGAGGTGTTTAGCCATCCTACCACCCATCCTCCTCCACATTCCCACACCTTCACCCCTTCCTAGAAAAAAAAATCAACAATCTACCATGCAAAATTTGAAAGTTTGCTATTTTTTCAAGCAGAAACTTGCTGATATTCCTACTTGAAAGGCGCACCTTCACCATCCCACCCCCATCCCTTCCTAGAAAAAAATCAACAAGACCATAAGTTTCAATGTTTGCATTTTTTCCGAGCAGAAATTTGTTAAATCTTGCTGACACGCACATTTGATAAGCATCCTTCTGCCCCCCCCCCCCCCCCCCCCCCAACTAAAAAAAACTACTTGAAACTTGAAATTTGGGATTTTTCAGCTACTAGATGGGTAGAATGACTGTACCAGAAATTACCAAAATTGGAGAGGTCACATGCCAAACCTCTAATTGATTTGCGATGAAATGACCCTTACTATTGTTGGAACAATTATTTCTATGACTTCTCTTCTTGTTATCTTGTTGCACCAAGATATGGAGCAGGTCTTAAACTTGTTAGAATTATATTTGTTTTGAGAATGCTAAACGATCAGCGCAACTGGGAAAGTCTCTTGATTGGCACCAATTGCATTTTTTCCTAAGTTCCAGTAGACTAAACATTTTTAATTGATTTTGATTGAATATTATTCCACAATTTAATACTTAAACCTTCAAGAGAATTTAGTTATTAGTCGACTGTCCATGTGGGCACCATTAAAATTATTTTCCTAACTAGAAGAATTACCACGTATGTTAACGGAACAACCTTGTACGGTAAGGGACTTTTAATGATAACTATATCTCATAATTTAATACTATTTTCTCCGCCACATTGCACATCCGGCTTAAAACTACAATTTCAAAATCGATAACGTGTATTGCCGTTTCCAATAGATGTTGTTTACTATTTTTAGCGAAATTAATGATGTTGGAGCCATTAAATCAGAGTTAGGTGAAATGCATGACACATGCACAATAAAATAGGATTTCTAGCTGTTTACTACTTTCCAAGGACTTATTGCTCGAAAATGAATACATACAAAATGTTTAGATGTAGTCGGCAACCAGACCAATGTCCCTGGATATTTTTATTGCAATTGCATCTTTCTATTTAAAGAATATTATTGAACAGAAAACTTCTTTACGCCTATATAATGTGCTAGATCCCCTATTTGGTAAATTGTTTTTAGCAATCAGATTTTCCGTTTACGAATTTTTAAAATTTCTCTTTGATACACGATAACTGTCGAAAAAATTCAACATTTTTGATGACATTTTCTGGATACCTAGTTTTTGACCGACTTTCGAACTCTATTGAAATTGGGGATAATCGGAAAGTTGCGTGTATATTTTTCAAAAGGGAGTCGTTCTAGCGCCGGAAAAGTAGCGAGAATCGAAAAAAAAAAAACCGAGACGACAGTTCATTAGGAAATCTCTAAGAGAAGAAATTACAGTTTATTTCTTCTCTGTTTAGGGGAAATGGGAAAAATTTAAAACATCGATTTCTAGGTCAAAATATTAAGGTTGTTATTTTTTTCCCGAAAGGTAATTTTTTATATAGAAAAGCCAATTACTTACAGGAATCTACGTCTAAACCATTGGAAATGATGATACTTTTTACAGGGAGTGAGATGGTTGAATTAAAGTTTTCGCCATCTCGTGTTTTGGCACACGTCACCACTTAATATTTTAGTACTGGAAAACTGAATAATCTGGAGCAACCAAACTTTCGTACATTAGAGAGGGAGGATATAAGCAGAACATACAAAAAAATTGCATCGATCCAATTGAAAATGTGAAATTGGTGATTTTTTTATTTTAAGTTTAAAAAATCTACCTTAAACGTACGTGCATAGCTATTTTCAGTCTTTGATTCGTAAATCTCGTGATTTTTGCTATAAAAAAGTTCTATAACAATTTTCCGTACGAGGTCGGGAAATATGAGGAAATCTAAATTAAATTGAAACATGCAAATCCAAGTTTTCAAAGCCACTCCAAGATGGGGAAATTGGCCAGATATTGAGAATTTTGACATTTTCCAAGTATTTCGGCAATTTTACGAATCTGAATAGATGGCTTTGCTTTTGATGCATTATGGGAAACTTCCAATATTTTGAAAATTTTTAGATTTATACATTTAATTGCCTGAAATCTCATTGAAATTGATTTAAAGCTAGAAGAATTGGTCTGGATCGGAAAATATGGACAATTTTTGGTAATTAGAAGTAATTTCTGATGGATTTTATGGCAAGTTTCGAGATAAAATTTTAATTGAAGCATAGTATCGATGCATATAGTTTTTGTAGTAACTAAGTAGATTTATATGCCTGAAATCCCATTTAAAACCACTTCAAGATGGGGAAATTGGCCAGATATTGAGAATTTTGACATTTTGCAAGTATTTTTCTGCCGATTTTATGGGAGATTTCGAGGTAAAATTTTACATTAAACATCGAAGTTGGTCTTAAGGATACATAGTTTTTTTTTTAAATTTGCCTACCCTTTAGTACAAGCTTATCATATCATGACTCAGAAGATACGTTGTAGGATGAAACAAACTAGAAATGTATTCTAAAAATTTAAAGAATATATAACGATAGGTCGACGAACTCTGATTCTGCGGTCTTACTTATCCGACATTTTATTATATGGGGTGGAACCCTGGACACATACAGGTGGGATGCGTGTAAGAGGAATACAAGCTTTTGAAATGTGGACATACCTCGGACAAATAGAATATTCATCTTGCAAGCACTTGAACGAATACAACAAGAAATCGAGACAATTACTGGAATGCTTCGGCCATGTAATGCGCAACTCAAAATATCACTCGCCTCTAGCGAACAACATAATGCCAATTGGGTGGGCGGGACTTGGAGGGTTTCTTTAAGTGCGCACGCGTCAGTCGAAAAGGCAAATAATGTCTTCACGGTCCAGTGGATTGCTTCCAACAGGCCTAGTGGTGCAGTGGTTAGATGCTGTGCTTGTGATACGATGCCCCTTGTTCGATTCCCGTGGCAAGACATGCTTTTTGTTTGTATTTTTTTAAGGTTATGTCTCTCTTTGTAAATTTGGGTTAGTTTTGCTTGGTTGCGTTCTCGAAACGAGCGGAGGGCTATGCGTGAAGTGAATTATTAGACATTCTAAAATAGTAAACATACCCTCTAAGTCCCGCCCAACCAACTGCCATTATGATTTATAACCGCGTTCGCTAGAGGCGAGTAAAATATCGCCTTCTGCTTGGATAATCCAGTGGTTCATGCTCGAGTCAGTATCAGTACCAATATCGGATCTCTTTAGACAATTAATAGATAAGGCTCTATAGTCGTACTTGTGATCCCAAACCCTTCGAAGGGTTCTTGCTTTTCATACGTAACGAGAAAATTATTACATACAGTGGTTTTCAGATGCGTTATTCCTGGTAAAAAATGTTACATACAGACATAAGGACCATCTTGAATAAACAGTAATTCATGCCGAATGTGTCAGAATTACCCATGTTTTTAGGGTCCAGTGAATTGCTTTCAACACAACTGGTGCAGGTGCGGTGGTCAGACCTTCTGCTTATCATTCGCGCGCCCCGGGTTCGATTCCCGTCGGTATCAAGGCATGCCTTTTTTTACTTATTTTTTTTATAGGTTTAATATGGCTCTGCTGAAGTTTTCACTCTTGTCGTGCGGTTTTAAGCACGCACCTGTTTTTATTTGTTATATAATTTGATATAAAAACGTACCATTACTCGCTCCTAAGTTTCAATTTCCTAATTTGATTCGTTCAGAAAATAATGGGGTAATGGGAGAGGACATTAAAGAAGCAGGTCATTGTATGTTAGAGTTTTATTTGTCTCGCAATTTACTTTGCTAATAATGAATCTAGTTTATCGCGTAATAGGATAGGAGGTGTATAAAGATGGCCTGGATTGGATGGTAAGTCTTTTGCGACGAATGCAATCCCATTTAAATTATAATTTCGCGTTGCTAAATAAAGTCTTCCAGTGATTCAGATCAAATCAATCGGCGAAATCGTTTTGCGCCATCGCACAAAACCGTGATTAATGAATGAGAAACAAAACAATAACGGTAATTTGTCACGGACATGACAAGTTTTTAATTAAGAAGAATCGTTACTGTGTCATGCCGTCCGTCCGTTCACGAATCAACAAAATTGAACTTTCCCGCTGATTGTGATTGGTAGATATTACATTGTTCTTAATAGAGTGATTTTTTTAATATACATATACAGACAAATGAAACTATTCAGTATTTTGTTACTTATTTAATTTATTGATGGGGCGACTGAAGTATCTAATGCTCTTTTTTGTTCCTGTTGCACACTTTAGAAAAAATACACAATTGTTTTAAGTATTGCGTTTCGCTGCCGAATTAATCTCCCGTTTTGTAAGAAATTATTTGTTTTAAACAGATTGGATAAAGTTGGAAGAAAATGTGTTATGTCGCTTATTCGTTATGTGTAGCTGCTGGGTGGGGAGGCAAGGATCGTGCGAGCCAGTGGCAAAGTCATGAACGGTCACGTCTTTTGTAATATGTAATATCATTGTTGAAACATGGAAGTTCGCAAATGTATCATTAGTTGTAAAAATATATATAAAACGGTATGTGTTTAAGACCACGCACACGCCAGAAGTGAAAACTTCAATTTGCCATTTGTGTTCTAACCAGCTGGACGATTGCTTGGAGACAAGTAATTTTTCGACTAATTTTGAACGCCAATTATTAGAAAAAATAAAATAAAAGTGATCCATTCTCTGAGAAAAAATATACAGTGGACAAATATTTTAATTTGTTGAGGACCTTCGTATACAGTGTGTTAAGAAATGCTTTGTATTTCATGAATGAATAATTTTAATAATGCTTTTTAAAAATTTATTATTCTACATTATTTTACTTATTGAACTATTGTTTAAAAATTTATCTCTAAAATTTATTAAGTTTAGGTCAGTTTTTTTATGGAAATTTTATTATAAATTTCTCTCAGTACGCCCATGAATTTCCTTTTACAGCGTTGTCAAAGGGAGTATTTCAAAAAATATCGATTTTCAAGAAACAATTTTTTAATTTGTTTCGCTTTACAACATGGTACCTTCAAATTTCATCACCGACGTTTCTTTTATTTTTTTTTAAATACAGACTTCGATTTTTTATTTTAGATTTTAAGAGCTTCTGATGTCCTAAAAGCAATGACGTATCGCATTTATTCGAAAGTTTCATATTATTGACACTTTTCATAAGAAGTTAATGTGCTAAAGAGAGACAGGGAAGATAATTTGGGTAGGGACTTAGTAAAATGTTGAGTATCCTTGACAATGAATATGAATGACAGGAATTATTGTCAATGCCTCGTTTAAGCAAAACTGCAATGAGCGTGCCATTTGCATTAGGCCAAGGGATGAAGGTTCGGGATGTAGCAGCAATTTTTTTCAATTTGGACAAAAGCTGGATTGATCGTCTGAAGCAAAGGTTTAACTAAACAGAAGAAACCTTCTACATTCACAGTGGGCGTAGAGAGAGAAAAATTAAAGGGCGTGCTGAGCGCAATTTAGTCAGGAACTCCAGAAGGAGAGGAACACTCAATTCCAGATGTTGGCATTGTTGCTTCAAATAGAAATGTTAGAAGGGCTTTAAATAGGAATAATCTGAGCTATCCAAAAAAATGCAACTTATTATTGATTCCTAGTCATGATGTAACTGTTCATTTTAAATCTAGAAAAGGAGGAAACTGTCCTAGACTCTTACGAACCCATGGGAGAGTGGCGAAATTGTTTATTTACTGATAAAACTCGTTTCAATCTAATCCATTCAGATGGCCAAGTCTTAGTTTGCCGTCAACCTAGGGAGAGATATATGGAAGGGCGTATGGCGCCCCAGGAGGCTTTTGGCGGAGGGGGCATAAATGTTTGGTCAGGAGTGATACCTATACAATGGCAAAACCGCCCTTTATGTTTCAAATGCATAAATGCAGTAGTTTATAGGGACGACGTTTTGAACTATATCGTATTACCTTTTGCAGAAAAGTTTGGACCAGAGTTTCTTTTGGACGACGATAATGCGGGACTACACCGGGCTCGTTCGTAAGTTTTTGGAGGCAAATGCACTGAATTTGCCTTCAAGATCTCCCGATTTGAACATTAGTATGTATGGTCTCGCTTAATATTAGTAGGGCTGGCGATCAAGAGAAAATGCAAGAAGGGAAAGACAGGAATGGGAAAATATTCCTCGTGGATTTATTAATAATTTAGTACATAGCGTATCTAGAGGCCCGTAATGTTCGAGGTGGTTCTACAAGGTATCGACAATATTGTTTAAAATTCATTCATTAATAGCTATGCCTATTAAAAAAAATGTCAAAAAAACATTTCCCCATTCAAAATAATTCCTAAAATAGGAGAAATATAAAAAAATTGAGAAATTACTTTTTAAACAAAAGCCCGATAAGTAAAATAATGTAAAATAATTTTTTAAAACATATTGCAATTATTCGTCCTTGATGTTCAAAAAATACATCACATGCCTTACAAGCCTGTACTCCTTAAGAAATTAAAATATTTGGGCACTTTATTTGCACAAAATTAATGACCACATGGAGCAAGTATTCTCATCATGCAGCCTTAGCTTCCTACAGCCTCGAAATCCAATTATTAAAATGTTAATTTAACGTTCTTTTAATCAATATGTATTTAATTTTTTGGAATCATATTATTAATAATTGTCCGAAACCCATATAAACAACTATGTACCTATGTTATCTTTCCTATCAATTTTTGATAGTGGTGTAAAATATTATCATAATAATTAGAGTCGATGCCCTTTGCCTATAAGTCAAGGATATTGATTCGAAGTTGTAAATTAGCCACACATAAAAGAGCTGTATCTATCATAAAAAAATATCGACTATAAATAAGAACGATATATTTTGTCTCTTAATATATGATTTGGTGCCAAACAGATGATCAGTTAGAATCAACTTTGATTTGCTTATTATATATTTGAGGTTCTGTATGTGATATTGTTTGCAAAGTATATCAATAAAATTTTTGAGTAACAAATTTCTGAGACAATATAAATATAAATCATTCAGAGATGCAATGTTTCCTCGTCTAATTTAGCTTATTAAACTTCGAAATTTAAAGAAAATTAGATTGATTTCACGATTTTAAAAATTGTATTATCATTTAAACCTTCATTATTTCTCATATCGAATTGAAAAAATCATATTTTAGGAAAAAGACATTCGTTAATCAGCAAAATTGAGGCATGAATAGGGAATGTTCTGAGGGCTGAGGGGTTATTGAAAGTGGCTGAGGTCTGAATAATATTGGGACTAAAATGTTTCACATTTGTTTTTCTTAAATTCTTTTTAAGGTCTCAATATTTGATTTATAGTAAGTTCTCAAAGAATGGTTCTTACACACTCATGAAAACCGCTTGCTCCCATCACATTTATTTCTAAAAATATTCACGTTCAAAATTAGGCGAAAAATTACTTGCCTCGAAGCGAATGTCCAGCAGTTTAGATTTCGAAATTGCTTGCCACAACTTCGATGCTTAAAGTAAAATTTTACCTCGAAATCTTCCAGAAAATTTGCAGAAACGTCTACTTATTGCTTGAAAAATGTCCCAATATCCGATCCTGGTCCATGTTCCCATCTTCAAATCGTTTTAAT
The DNA here is from genome assembly GCA_016904865.1 of Pissodes strobi. Taxonomy (NCBI): domain Eukaryota; kingdom Metazoa; phylum Arthropoda; class Insecta; order Coleoptera; family Curculionidae; genus Pissodes; species Pissodes strobi. The sequence continues at coordinate 170,074 of MU182183.1, read as the reverse complement.
TGAGATTCAATGCAAATAAATCTATTTATTTACCACAAAACGATAGGCATTTTACCTCGAAATCTGCCATAAAATTCATCAGAAACCGTCTCCAATCACTAAAAAATTTCCAAATTCTCTGATCCTGACTCATTTTTTCCAGCTTCAAACCGTTTCAATGAAATTAAATGTATAAATCTACATTTTAACCTAAACGTCTTGTCAAAATTTTAGAAAACGTATTCCTTCAAATATCTCATAATGCATCAAAAGAAAAGCCTATTCAGACTAGTAAAATTGGCGAAATTTTGTAAATTTTTTATGATTTTTTGCATGTTTCAATTTAGCCTCGATTTATGAAGTGAAAATTTCTTTAGCACCGTTGAGTGTGATTTGGAACTCGATGAAACGGAAACTAAAAAGAGACGAATATAATATAGATCTATAGGATGTAACCTGCGAAAGAATGAGATAGAGCACAGTTTATACAGATGCAGGCGGCTTTGCCTGAGAAACTGGGAGCTGAGCTCCAAATTGAATCTCTGATTGTACAAAATGGTGGTAAGGTCCATGATAACCTATGGCTCTATAGCCTGCAGCATAAAGGCCACGCAAAGAGATGCAATGAGGCAACTAGAAGGCGTACAAAGGCTGACATGTCTGTGCGTGTCGGGAGCAATGAGAACAACTCCAACTGTAGCACTGGAAGTCCTGCTAAATCTATCTCCATTATACATATCCTCATACAGGGGAACGTAAGAATGTACAATACCGGCTCAAGAATGTACAATACCGGCTTAAGCAAGGTAACAATCCCATCATTGAATGGGAAAGGCCCACAAGCTGGAAACTAGATGACAGCGAGGAGATCAAGTATCTCTTCGAAATACCATAGACGAAACAACCCCCTCCTATGGGTTTGATAGATCCTTCTCATTAGCAATTGTAGGCTGCTATAAAAGCAGATCAAGCATGGTATGTCGACGGCTATAAGACCAGTAAAGGGGTGGGAGCCGGGGTCCACGAACCAAAGTCAAATATTTCCATAAATATGGGCAGCCAAGCCACAGTGTTCCAAGCAGAGGTCGAGGCAATTCAACATTGCGCCATGAAGGTAGAGAAACTGAACAGTAGAAAAAGGAGGGTAGTCATATACTAGTCTGGTCGTCTTAAAAGCAGTTAGTGCACACAAGGTCAGATCTAGGCTAGTCAAAGACTGCATAAGTGCCCTTGAAGAGGTCGGCCGTAACAATAAGCTCACCATTGCGTGGGTTCCGGGACATGAACGCCATCAAGGCAACGAAGAAGCCGATAAACTTGCAAAACGGGGCACAAGTAAGCTTACGTTGCGACCTGAGCCCTGCTGCGGGATGGCAGGAAGAGTCTTCAAAATAACAGTTAAAAGCTGGATAGATAAACAATCTCTAAACTGGTGGTTACAAACACCAGGACAACTACAGGCCAAAGAGTTCATAAAACACAGCTCCCCAAAATTCACGGCAAATCTACTCAAGAGGAGTCGCAAGACCATAAGAATATTAGTGGGTTAGCTGACGGGGCACCGTAGCCGAGGGGGAGGAGGAAACTCCCAAAACACGTGTGGTGCGAGTGTGAGGCTCCCTGCAGGCTTAGATATGCAAGGCTGGGAGAGACCAAACCCTGACCTGCAAGGTACATGGAGGAGCCGGCACTCCATTTATGGAGTCTGATTAGGAAGACCGGACTGGATGCGGTCCTCTAACCATGGTTCGTACTGCTACAATAAACCTGCATAGGTTGCAGTGGCAAAGGCGGGTACCAGCCTTAAAACTATCTTCAATTATTTCTTATGGAGTTGTTATAGTAAAAAGTAGAAGAAGTTAAGCATCGTCGGGCGTGTTTAGTACTTGGATGAATGACCACTTGGGAACACCACGTGTTGTTGTCATTTTGAGTTTAGTTTTATGAAGGTTTCACTTCTACCTTTTTTCGTATTTTCCGATCTCGTACGGAAAATTGTTAGAGATCTTTTTATAGCAGATATCACGAGGCTTATGAATTTGAGATTGATTTCTTGAGCATAACTATGCACTGGCTGGAGCGTACGCTTAAAGTAGATTTTTTTCGAACTGAAAATCAGCAATTCGGCATTTTCAATTGGATCGATGCGATTTTTTGGTATGTTACGCTCACAATGCACGTGTAAATTTTGGTTGCTCCATATTATTCGATTTTCAGCGTAGATTCTCGTCAAGTATCGACTTATCTAAACGGAAAATTCTTTTCGAGAAAATCTTAATTTAGAAATCGATGTTTTTAAATTTGCCCGATATTTTCGAGACAGAGACATTTAGAGCATTTTTTTCTAGGAATTCCCTATCGAACTGTCATCTCAGTTTTTTTTTATCCCCACCAATTTTTTCGGAACTAGAAGGACCCAAAGTGATCCCTTATCGCATCTGCCAGTTGTTTCGTCCATTGGCTTCGCATTGAGTTTCCCTTTCTTAAATACTTGGTAAACATTGCTGTAAATCAAAAAATAATACATGCTACACCACCTAAATACTAAGATAGACCGCCTAAATATTCAGACTAAATGAGCGATACATCTCCCCCTCTCTATAAGCGTGAGCCATCTATACTCTTCATAATGAGGAATCTTCCCTCATACCGAATATCTATCTTTTTGGTAGCACATTTCTAAATTCTCGTAGGTTAGAATTATACTTTGCATGCCCTTACATATTTAGGAACAAAAAACACCGAAACCTTTAATTTTGGACGAAAAATTCTTTGAAAAAATAATTTTGAACACAAAACACAATAATTGTTTAATCGTGACAGTCGGAACTTTATTCTTATTTTTATAGCAGATGAGGCAGCTGACGTTTGACAACTATAATAGTGCACTCGCTAAAAACAGCTGTGCACCATCTCACCTTCTGGGCCATCTGTCCTCGATTGACCTTATAAGATGCTTCCAGAGTACCATTAACGGTAAAGATGTCCATCAGGGAAGAGAGTACGTACGTGTGTGTACCATATCATTAATATAAATCAGAAATAAAATTGAGGCAATATTAACTTTTTACTGCACCAATCCTTACCACCTGACATCTGTCGGTAAATTACGATCTCAAATGTTTTGTGTTGTCTGAATATATGATATATTAATGGAAGATTTTGTATTTCATGGTTGACACAATTAAAGGCTTTGTACAGCCCTTTTAGCACACTTCCGTTTCGTTCTTGGTAGAGGTAGGATCGCGTAGTGTAGCGGCTCTTTGGTCGCCATTAGTACACACCATTGGGGGACCGTGTGGCGAACGTTCAGACACCTTTGTTTATCCTCAAGGAAGAATCGGGCATCCTAGCCAGAAATCCCCATTCATGCCGGTACCCAGGCCCGGGGGGGGGGGGGGGGGGGTCATTTTTGTCTGTGCCTGTAAAAATTCAAACGTTTTTGTTGTAAAAAATCGGTGGTCGTAACAAGGCTTAGAACTGAACTAGACAAGGTCAGGGTGGCCCTTTGAATGAGCTGGCAAATTGCGCGTGTGCAGCAGAAGCCATTGCCTATTGCCGTCGTTGAAAGGGGTGCAGCGGGTGCCCATGCATGTGATTTGATTAGCACCAAGTCTAGTGTAGCGAATATTAAATATGTTTGATTTGATCCAGTTTTTTTTCCAAAGATGCCAGTCGGAGGGCTCTATTTTGTTAATGCATATAAAAAAGCAAAAGTTGGAACTAAATCTTAGTATATATCATCCATATTACCGAATCGAAAAAAAAATTGAATACGTTCTCTTGAATTTTAGTACTTTTTGTCCACTTTGAAACGATAACAAGCTCTGGCAACAGAGTGACCGAGAGAGTGACATAAGCCAGACCTATTATCCTCAAGCTGCAACTTAAATTTTTCAGCATCGGTCTCATGAAATATTATGTGAAAACGGTTCTGTTTAAATGAGCTCCGAAAATATCACAGTGGATAGTCGTTGTAATCATTGCATTTTAAACTATCCAAAACCAACAACACTTGATTGCAACGTTGCCGCATTGACATAATACTACGATGCCGCGAAGTATGTAAAAATAGCTTCCTAAAACATTCGAAGACGGCGATTGAAAACATTCAAGGTCTGTCTCGTATACAGATCATCGGATACGGAAATATGCTGAACTCTGGCAAATTTCCCGGGTCTTGCAAAATAATTTCAAATTGGCCAGAAATAGCTGTGACGATCTTAGGAAAGGTTATTCAATATTAAAAATATAATCAATGACGGCAGTTCGAACGGTAGTTTTTTTGAAACCGTACGATTTTAATTAATAGCAAACGTGTTTGTTTTTTTTTTAGTCCACAGTAAATCTTAAAAGTTACAGAAGAGTGCGGAAAGTAGGAAAAGTAGTGCGTTGAAGGGATCCAGGCGTAGCTAGGATAGAGTAGTGAGTGTAAAGCAAATATGTCCTTACCAAAATGTTGGCAAAAGTAATAACACTTGAATACAGTGTGGCTGCAATTGAGATAACACTACAACGCCATGACACATATTCAAACAACTCCTGCCTAGACCTATTTTATTTTGAAGTGCTATTTTAATTTTGATTATCATAAGCACTTTCATGATATAACTTTTTTTCATACAACAAAACAGTTTTTCTCTCTTGCTTTTAGTGGCTGAATATTCGAAATTATGTAGAATGTCGGTTAATCTAGAGCTGAGTGTATTGATAAAATAAGCAGAGAGAAAATAAGACTACATAACATATTATTATATAATTGAAATAGTGAAAAAAAAACAGGTTATAGCTGAAGCCTTTATTTCTGCTTCTCAATTCCCCAGGTAGATTTCGATGAAGATTTCGATCTGGAACATAACAATGGTCTCATTAGGTGTAACATTTTCACCCATAAATGAAGACATTCTAAAATGCGGTTTTTTCTTAAGTGAGAGCATGTGCCACATAATATATTTTTATAATACAAATATTAGCAACATTTCATGCTTATTCTAATATAAATGTTTTCTTTTCAGGTAAGACCAAACAGTTAACTGTAGCTGCGTAGTGATGGTAAGATTAACATTAAATTTTAAATATGTGATTCATATAATCGAAATTATTTTTTGGAACAAATTATAGTTCTAAATTAATAATATGTTCTTTTATGTATAATGCAAAAGTAATTTTGAGAAGGATGTTTACGTTTGAAAATGTCAAAGGGGCAAAGCCCACATCAGACCTGGCCCTAATGACACATGCAAAAAGAAAAAGGCAGGCGTATCATTATTTCATTTATAAAACGATCGATAAAAATGATTGATCGGCGTCGCTTGAACAGACAAAAAAGTGGATATAAATCCAGGTTCGTTATGAATGGCATTTATTTGGAATAAAATAAATTGGATGATAAAAGGAAGAGTACGACGTTCGGCGGCTATCCATCAACTATTCGAATTTCAATATTACAAATTGATCTTTATAATCGCCATATCGGATTTTATGTTGGGGTTGGGAATTTATAAACGAATATGATTCATATTTCTAAATTGGAAACCATATATTACGGCAAATTGTTGTTTAGTCTGCATAACCTGTTGAAATATGAATGCAACCTGTGATTAAACTAGACGGGAAAATCCAGGGTGTTACTTGATAATAGGCCGTAATTCCAAGGGCGTATTCCTGAACCAAATTCAAGTAGAAAAGTTCATATGAACACGTGTCTTTAAAAGCCTGATTTTCAAGCTACAGGGTGTCAAAGTTTAAAAAAACATTCATCATCGTCTGACTGAATCTGGCAGTTTTAAACGTAATACCTCCGAGGGAAGACCTTGTGCAATTCGAACTCCCGCAATTGACTGTCCTATATGCGGTCGAAGAGAATCCAGTAACTAGTACCAGAAAAATTGGTAAGGAATTAAATATTTGCTATATGGGATTGGAGATTTTTTGTTGTATCATTTCCATGTACAAAAAGTTCAGGTACTCCTTCCAAGGAATTTTGAACCGCGTACCCAATTTAGTAGACGTTATCTTCAAAGACTTGCAAAAAATCGTCACTTTGATTCCATCATTATGCATTTTTTCAGAAATAATCATAACTCGATTCAAGAAAATCCTCATGTACTTACAGGGACACATTTTCAGGATCAATTTTCTCTCAACGTTTGGATCGGTATCATAGGTGACTATTGGGACCATTTTTTTTTACGAGCACACCATAACGGACAGTAATTTTCTACAAAATGATTTGCCTTTGCTTCTTGAAGATGTTCCTCTTCAGCTACGACAACATTTGCTCATATATGATTGTGCTCCAACTCACTTTAGCATATTGGCTCGTGAGTATTTGAATGAGGCTTACCAAAATCGTTGGATAGGTCGTGAAGGACCACAGTTCTGGTCATCTAGATCGCCTGACTTGAACAGCTTAGATTTTTATTTGAAGTTTGGAAATATTTCGTCACTCGATGAAAAGGAGGGAGAAGCCTGCATAGAAGCGGGAGGTGGTCGTTCACACTTGCATGTCCTCAGAATTTCAGCCCTCTAGCTATACTGGAACATGCTGAATTAAAGAGGCGTTTCACTTTGATAAGCATTTTTTTTCTGACTTTACCCTCGCTAAAGAAGTTTCACTTCAAAATTAAATGCTGTATACCAAAAAGTATTCATTGACCACAGTTACAACACACAATAGCTCGAAGGGTATCGCAAATCGCAAAGTTTCATTTACCACACGACATTTTTGTCTTCGTATCGCTTTGTCAAGGGCAAAAAGAGCATCTTACTTGTTTTACTAAATATCTACCCTTGACGCACCTGGGGACACTTAATACCCGCAGCAGTGGTTCTATTAGTTGAAACGCGAGTTCATTAAAAATTGTCTTCTATTAATCGCATTGCCTCTATTACCTAGATTAAGTAGCACTGAAGTTTATACCACAATGGTCCAAGATACCGCAAAAAAAATCATTTGCCACTGCTGAGTTGCTCTTGCAATTGTGTAATTAGAGTTTAGTACTATTAGAGTCCATGATTATTCTCTGTTTCGTTATCGATATTACTGGAATTGTCGATGACAAAAGTACCACTTAACCTTTTCTGATGGGAACAAATGAAACACTTACATCTTAGGCGTTGAGAAAATACGGAAGTATTTCCCTTTTGTTTTTTCTGAGCGCCCTATTATAGTAATATTTTCTTCAGTAAGCATCGTATCAAAGAGATCCACCCCATGTACCAAATTCTGGAATCGTTCATCATGGCAATTTTGATCCAATATTTATCTGGTTTGGATGCTAGGCAGATTCAAAATGGGCACCTACCTCTAAATCCCATCATTTGCTCATTTATTGGGCAGTACGACCGGGAGGTATAGTACTTGCAACAATTGGATATAAATTTGTCCCGTATTTTCGTAACAGAAGCAGAGTTAATCGGTAGCTCGCTGCTCGTATCTGGGTTTCTTGTCGTCGATTCATAGACAAGTTGACAAAAATTTAACCCTGACATTGCTGCTACAATTTATCGGTGTTCGAATTTGCCTACACTTTATCGGTGTTCGAATTTGCTGACTTTCTAACTGCAGATGGTAAATACAGAAGTCCAAACAAGGCTCAAACGTCGATTACATCTGTATCACGGTGGTAGGACTGTAAGTTATTCGATATGCTTTCCTTTCATGCTCTTTTCCTCGTTAGTATGGACAGCAACTTTACCCAAAATATTGTAGTATAACCAACCCGGGCCTGTTCAACATAGTTGAATGAGATAAGTAAAGTTGTGCTTTGTCTTTATTTTGCCAGTGACCGTCAAAATAGGTTAAAAAGAAGACCAATCCCTACGTTGTGTTATTATTATATCTTGCACAACTTTACTTACCTCGAATGCGCTTCTACGAAATACAATTAGGGAAACTTGAGGGAAAGGTGCGTGATGTATATTAAACCACAGATTCCTAATACACCTAATTTATTAGAGAACACGTGCCGGACTCAGCCTGGAATTCACGAGGGGAAAGAGTACGGCAAAGAAAACCTCGATCTAAATTCCTAAACCGATTTATGCTGTATAACCTTTATTAGTATAATAATTAATTAAATTAAATTATTGTCTACCGTGCCACAATTGGTAGTTCCACACTTGTAACAATACATTTAAAACTGAAGGAGTTGTTTTTAGTTAACCAGACGCCGCTGGAAGGTACTGAGGTCCTGGATTTCGGAGGCTACCCAGCTACTTAAGGCGGATTCTCACTTGTCAGCTTCACTGAATCATTTTCATTAATTCAGTAATACCGAACAAGTAATGAACGTGAGAACTTGTTTTCAGTAAAACTGATGGTAAATTTGTGGTTTCAACTAAAGTGAAAACCAGGTCTACTTTTGTTCATTTTGGCTGATCATTATTAGACTGAATGAAAGCTGAAGTGTGAGAACTGTACGTTGAGTAACTTTTCCAGGGTATTGCTAGTTTGAGGGTATTTGTGAAGACTAATAATTGCACAATATCGAAGGTTTATTTGCAACTTTATTCGATCCGATAAAGCCTCCCTTATAAAACTATCTCTTTTTTGAATCTTTGTGGAGAATTTTTGTTCAAAAGTATTTCAAATTATTCGTTCATTCTTTAGTGATTCCTATATGTTTGTGTATCTTCCCAAGCCAACTCTTTTAATATATTTTCTCTTGCACTTTTCTTACTTCTCCTCAGTATTCCCTGTCTTCCATCATGTACGACGTTTTCTTCATTTCTGGGTTAATTAAAATATCGTGCAATACATTTAATAATTGGCTTGTCAGTAAGCATTATAAATCTTTTTTGAGGTCACAACATCACTCACTGGAAATAATTCTTTGTACTAAATATATTTAGCCAGCATGAAACGTGTGAACAAGCGTCTTTCATTTGTATTTTCAGTATTACTGAATCAGTAATAAAGATTCAGCGAAATTGACAAGTGATAACCCGGCTTTAGTTGCAAATTGGGCCAATATCTCTAGAATGATCATTACATTTATAACTAGGATATTCTCCCGTCAGGGTAGGAAATGGTTAGTATAGATTCATCAAGGCCCTTGCGTACACTCTCAGTCATACAAAAATTAAAATCATGGCACGAAAAGACAGCAAATAATACATTTTGATTTTTATTTAAAGCAGTGTTATTCACAGCATAAAACGATTTCATTAAATATAGACACATGTTATGCCATCAAATATGAATTATCCATGAGAATAAAAGAAATACTTGTTCAAATTATGTTAATAACAATATTATAAATTTTACTGACCTTTAATAACATGTTATAGCACAAAAGCAAAAACCATTCACGAAATAAACTGTTCACTGCGCTGGTTTCAGATTTTCTCTCCCCGCTCTCGAATGATCCATTTTAGGATCCTCTAGAAAAAAACCTAGCAAAACCCGCCTTCAATTTATCACTTGTTTTTCTCTGTTTCTTTCTTTATATACATGGGGTGCCCAAAACCGAATGTATAAGGTCTAATGAAATAATATTTGAAATAGGCGGGTTACCTCAATATGATGGCCAAATAGAAGTGACCAAGGTTCAAATGAAGTTTATGAGCTGCGGACATCTCCTTTAGGACCTGGAGGTCGTTCAGAACTCCATTTGTAGCCTTGTTTTAAATGGTATCCAATTCCCTTTGTAACGGGACCTTGCTCGTTGGAAACCATTGAGTAGTTCGTGAGAAATAAGGAAAAAATTTAAAGGTTATAAACTTTCTTACCATCACTTGTGTCAATGAAGTAAATGTTGAAAATGTTCGCCTCTAACCTCTAAAGGCATGGCATAATCAAACATATTTGCGCTGAAATGTAAACAAATAAATGTGAGATGCGCTAAAAGGCTAATAATTATTAACAATGGTACTCTGGAATTTGACTTGTTCCGTCGTAAAACCTGCTATTATCAATGTGTTACTCGCAAAGGTCAAATTCGCAGTAAGAATTAAATTTTGCAGTTTTGATCATAAATTACGATTGTGCTGCGCTTTCTCTTATATGGTATTACATCCAAATGAAGAAGATGCATTTAAAAACCAAACCCAATTGTTGAGACAAGTGTACGAGTGCCGACAAGTAACTCCCGTAATGTTCGCGAACATTTCGAACAGTGCCTTTATAATTCCATGGAGATTGGAGGTGAACATTTTCAAAATTTACTTCTTTGATAAAAGTGATAAGAAATTTCCATATTTCTCACGAACTACTCATTACAAAGGGAAACCAATTGCCTTTAAAATAAGGTATTACTCGTTCCCCTCTTTCCATATTAGGTAAGATTTTAAACGTGAAAGGCACCCCGTCGCGTGGGTCGTAGGGGTGCGAGCAAAGGAGGTGCAAATATGAACAAAAATTGTCCCCCTCAAAACTAAGGTTTCCGTGTTCGAGCATATTTTCATTTATTCATTTACAAGAAAAAAAAACGATGCGCGCCGCGCCGCCCTGTCTGTATATGGAGTTTCGTTTTCGATGATTTTGTGAGCAGTAAAGAAAAAGCCAGAAATAAAATTAAATTTAAATTAAAAACTACCAATTTGCGGATACCCCCTCGTATCTCAATTATTATAATATTATTATTAAGGATTTTTACGGAGTTTTCGTGTAGACTTCAGTGCCGTTACCAAATTCAACAATTCAACATTTTAAAGCAAATAAGTCACATTGTGAATTAAACCAAACTTGCAAAGATGTTATAGGTAGGTATATGGCATCGATTTTCATTTCGATTAATCAGAATATTTATTACTTTATGTTAATAGTAGGTACTGTCCCTTCGCCTATACTTGGTTGGATTGTCAGGGGTAATTTATTCAGGGCAAAGTTTACTGGATATACTTAAACTTTAGTTACGGATTAATCGAAACTTTCTACGTATGAAATTCATTTAGTCGTTTTAATTTTTATGGCAACGTGCGTAATGATTTAAATATCCACCCAGTTTAATGATTTATTTCCATCATTATTGCCACATCCTCACTGTTGTTGTACGCCACTGACAGCTCTGCAAGAGAACAATATTATTTTAGTTCGGGTAGAGAGAAGCAACCAACAATGTCTGGCTGGCCAGACTTGCATTCCGTGCAATAGGCTCAAGTTATTAAAATAGATATGCAGTTAAACGGATCTATTTAAATAGGCTGACGGATTTTACCTGATAGTGGGACTACACGAACACGAAGACTATTCTGTTGGGGAATATATTTAGAAGGCTAGTAAATAATAAGGCAAGAGTGTGTTACTTTTACCAAATATTATTATTATAAAAAAAAGCAGAAATCCTGTGCAATTCCCATGATATTTTTGTTTAAGTCATTGTTTAAAAAATTGTGAATATTTAGTGG
>MU182183.1:104717-143743 GCA_016904865.1 Pissodes strobi | reverse complement strand
CGTCAGTCAACACGATCTCAACCCAGTCTTCACCCAGGTCGGATATAATATATATCGTGAAGTTAAGGCTTCGATCCCTACAATCCAGCCATGATACTCCACAAGGCACAAGCGTTTACGGATAGGGCTTAATTTTCGATGCGAAACCGTGCATGCGCAATGGCGAAACAAGAATAATAGGTATTATTATGGCTATTATGGGGCGCAATCAACAAGAACTAACCAAAACTAACCCAAGGCTAACCAAAAATTAAGAAAAAGTAGTAAATTAATAAAAACCAAACATAACCTTAAAAAATGGTAAACAAAACATCTGTTGCGACCGACGGGAATCGAACCCGCAGCACAGAAATGACAGGCAAAACCTCTACCTACTACACCACCGAGGCGTGGAAGGAATTTCGCTAGAATGGAAAGACATACATAATTCCATATATTCGGCCATATTACGCATGCATGGTTTCGCATCGAAAATTTAGCCCTATCCCTAGACGCGTGTCACAAGGCGACTAAAGGCTGTGCTGAAGCAAATAGTCCTTGAAAGACACAGAGTGGGGTCGCTCGTCGAATTCTGGGATCGTGGTTGGGATGACTCGATAAACTGTAAATCCCCTCCAGGTTGGCCATATTATGGCAAGTAATAAGGAACCGTTAAAATAGGAAAGCAATTTAAAAAATTTAGACTACGCTTTTTACTGCTTGTTTATCTATCAATCAATAGATTGACAAGATCTCCACAAATTCCAATAGAGGAAATTTCAAAATCAGGAAATAATATTTCTAGATTGTTGGCGGCTCGTTAGTCAACTTCAACGAAAATTTTATATTAGAGCAAAAAGAACAATGGGAACAATATAGTACCGATCTGTGGGAGTTCAAAAATTAGTTAGGAAACAATGACGTGCTTGGAGGACCTATTGAGAAATGGAAAAACACTCAGAATCTGCAAGACTATACAAAGTTCCCGCAAAAGGCAGATACCACAAAGAAGAACGATACTAAAACCGCCAACCTTAGAGCTTTGAACATGCAGTCCAGATGAGAACAAGATTAATTTTAAGCTTACCAATTTGGACTTGCAGGTTGCCAATCTCAATAGTTAGTGAAGAAGACAATGGACAGTACAAAGCTTCTCACCCTTCAAATCGCCAGGCACAGACCTAGAGCTGTGCTATATCCCGAAGGTATAGAGAGAATGAAAAGAAATGATCATACCAACAACAGTAATAATGGACTATAACGGCCATAAAACCTTTTGATCCATTAGCCCAACAGCCTTTGTTTTGAAGACAATGGCTGGGTGAGAAACATCTGAGGACTTAGAGTTGTTGGTGTATAAGTGGCGAGAGTAAACACCGCGTGTGAGAAAAGGCTGTTAAAAGACTGCCACTACTACACTTACCCAAACTCTACGTAATACAAATAAAACCTAGTGAGCCAACTTCAAGGTGCAGTTAGCGTTTTCGTAGATGGCTCAAAAACCCAAGAAGGAGCCTATTTAGACTGAACTGGCTGGCTTGTCCGCAGAAACATGACGAACAAGGCAATAAAAATCTACATGGATAGTAGACAAGTAGGCCTACTATTGACCCTCAAAAATTATAAGGTTACATCCGGGTTAGTATTGGACTATCGCAGTTCACTGGTGAATATGGTCAGCGGAAATAAAGTCTCTCTCTCTGTTAGGTGGAAGGTCACATTAGGCGGATAAACTGGCAAGGAAGGCAGCTGACTCAAAAGTTTTAGGGTGTTGCCTTTCAAATTTGCCTTCTAAAACTATGGTTCAATTAATTAAAAGCCTCACCCTTGAAGATTTTAGTAGAAATTGGGATGAAACAACCAGTTGCTGATTGGCTAGGAGGATCTTAAGCTGCCCAACTGAATATGTCTAGGAATAATCTAAGTCTTATGACGGGGTTTCTAACCAAGCACTGCCGGCTGAGGAAACAATGAAATTATGCGAGACACCTCCATCTAAGGGTTGTGAACAAGAGGATGAAACAGTGGAACATCTGCTTTGCAACTGATTTGGAACTGAGGGAATTCATTTTGATGGTCGGATGACCAACCATGGCTTTTCTTCGCACAGCCTCCTCACGCAACGTCACCGCCTTCTTTTCAACATTATGCTGGGCGATAGCCTAGTACGCTCGCGCAGTGTTCAAGAAAATGAAGAAATTTGTTTGCAGTAGATATCTAGACTGCCTTTGAGGATCCGTTTGTTGCACTGTTATGTGTTTTCAATTTTGCTTTACGGAGTGGACTATAAATAGCAATGAAATGAGGCGACTGGAGGCGTTTGATAATATGTGGTGTTATAGGAGAATCCTGAAAGTATCATGTATGGATAAAGTTCGAAACTTAGATATACTTAAACATCTAAATAAAAACACAGAAATCGTATGCACCATCAAACGGAGAAAATTAGAATACTTCGGTCATGTAATGAGGGGTGCGAAATACCGACTACTGCAGAACATCATGCAGGGTAAAATTGCTGGCAAACGTGGTCCAGGTAGACGCAAAACATCATGGCTGAAGAATTTACGCGATTGGTGTGGCGTAAACTCAAGCACACTCTTGAGATTTACACAGCACCGCTCGGGTACGTCGTAGTTCATTAGAACAAAGTCAAAGTATACGCTAATTGGCACATAGCATTTGGTACATTGACACAATGCATCTATTAATTGCCTTATAAACTTCAACATTGATATTATGAATATTAGGTATTGAATCTGTTTCTAGGATTAATACATAATTTCATCAATATAATGAAAAAGTACATCAGCTCAATTAAAAATTTTATTGCTACAATTACTAGTTGCAACATTTTTTAATAAACGAGATTTATAATATTAATAAAAATAGTGAGCAAAATTCAAGTAGCTGTGTTGACGACCAAAGTTCTGGGAGGACATGGTACGTGAAGAAGAAGAAGATAGCCTAGACGGATGGGTTGATCAGGGAAAGTTGCGCAAATGGCTTAAGTGCTGTGACCTTTGCTTACCTCCCGTATTTTCAAGTTTCTATAAGGGAGGCTATAAGGGTGCCATTTATTTTGTATTTTAAAGTATATATAAATAGCATTTTTTTTCACCATCACCCAACCGCAACGCATTTTTTTTCAAACAATGATCGGTTTTCTATGTAGTAAGAAATGAAGATAATTGAGACGGATTTGAATATACCATTTAGTGCCCTAGGCCTCCCTTATTTTTAAATTGGTGGTAAAAATGTAATTTCTTCGTAATTTATGAAGACGGTTGCGTTGGTAGTTTAGTGTTCCTCATAAAAACAAACGATTACTTTTTAAAATTTATTTTTCTCATTTGAGTCGTATATATTGAATCAACAACATAATGTGGTAATATGTTAATTTTATGGCTTTGGTATCGCCGTAAATGTTTAAAGCATTGACCTTTACAGTTATACGGCAGATGCAACATCACACCCTAAGGCAAACACATTCTTTCCTTCAAAACAACTTTTACGGGCGAATTCGCTAATAAGGATCGCTTGGCAAAATCGATACTTTGTTTAATTAGCTAACGAGAAACGAGTTTTTAGAAAAACCGATAAACAACTTTTCCATGGGGGCCGCTTTTGGAACTGGATATTGACGGCGTAATATAACATTTTCAAAACGGTTTCTCAGGGGTCATTTGCGTCGGTTTCATCGGTATAAAAGGGGACCGTTAGGTTTCTTAGTTTATAGGCTGACATGTAACAAGATTGTTCACGTTTTGAACGCATAGTTAGTTAACGTAAGAAAAATGTTGCCCGAAATAAAGTTATCTAGATATTAGTACGAAAAACAATACAAAAATACGAGTGTTAGTTGGAAAAAAATAACTGGTACATATCAATTTATTTGCAAGGGTGAATTATTTTGCGCATTGCGGATAGGGTTTACCCTTTAATTTTTAAATACAATCGGGGGAGAGAGCAGTGCCGCTTTGAAAGCCTATTACATTATCTTTTCCGCATTATCTCGGGCCTCGTTTATTGAAATGAATATATTCGTTTCGAAGGAATCATATTTTAAACTAATGAATCCGGTAATTAATCGATTAAAGGTTTTGAAAACATTTTTGTTGTACAGTTTAAAAAATAATTCAATGAGGACAAATCCGGTGACCCTGCGGATCACCCCAATGGCAATTTTGCCAATCCATTAACCGGGATACGTTTCGTCCAGATAATGCCGAAATTTTTGTTTGAATAAATATACAAATTATATATAACAGGCTGATGAATATAATAGGATCAGTTTTCTAGTTTTCGGAACGGTAAGTTTGGAAGTATTTATTGGGGAAATGACATACATGTGGAAAATACTTTTAATATAATTATGCCCCAAAGCTCATAGGCCCAAGTCAACGCGGCAAGGTATAACTCGCGACAAACAAAATTCATGATCTGGCTTTTCGAAAATTCTACGACAAAGATAGATACAATTTTGTTACGTGGGAGAATTTAGGCACGCCATTTGAAGTGAAGATTATGCATTATGAAATTCTGTATTATTGTAACTACAACATAAGCACATGGTCTTACTGAATAATGAACCAATTACGCTTTGTCACAAAATAAACTTCTGTTCACATGCTAATCAGGTACATTGTATGATTCTAAAAGTGGTTTGAAATAACCGTTCACTTTTACACATACTTATATGTAGCTACTTAAACTTGTCTTGATTAGTTGTTCCCACAGTTTTTTCTGACTGGAAAAATTCATTCCCGATTACTCTGATTAAATTGCATGCATGTTCGAAATTCGGACACAGATATCAATATCAATTTCACAAAAATACCGCCGGCCATGTGTCCGCCCTTGAAGTAAAATTCATGAAGTGTAAACAGACTTGTCTTTGGTCTGGAGCTTCTGGCAAGCTTCAAAGAGAGAGACGCGTCGTGAAACATTTTTTTTTGCGCGTCACTGAGAGAGGAAAGAAATATGCAGAGAATATTGGGGTCTTAAACTTTTTGAGCGAAAAATGGATTTTTGTTAAGAAGTATTGACATAAAGTTACCAAAAATTCGCCAGACCAAGCCACGGTGATATCAGTAAAATTAGAGATAATGCCAAAAAGTATCAGTCTTTTAAGGGAAAAGAAAAAGTGAGAGTTTGTCAAGGATTTTTTTAATAAAATCCTTTAATATTAATAATGAGCCAATAATCACAGCATTTAAAAACTAGAAGTTCTTGTGCTGGGTTTGGAGGAAAAAGACCCCCTGCAATCTGATGTTTCAAGAGTTAGGGTCCATATTGAAAGTTTTCCCCCAGTGGAAAACTATTAGAGTCGCAAGTCAACCAACTCTAAACTAAGCATTTCCAAAATGTACGAACTTGATACGTTATTCTGTCATACATGAAAATAATTTCAAGGCAGTTACCAAACATGTATATAGAAAAAAATGGTAAACAAATGTGCCATTGTTAGATTTTTGTGTTTTTGGAATTTTCAGATTTTAAGTTACCCAATAGTAAGAGTGGTACGTAAAGTCCATTCAAGGCTATTGCGCTGTTACGTCAGAATTTCTGACGTCAAAAGAAAAGATCCGTACGTCTTAGATAGACTCGTACGTTATTTTTTACACTAGCCAAAAGATGTCTCTGTACGTGTTTTCTATTCCAGAGCACGTTCCGTTTTTATCAATTTTACATACTTATTATTTATGGCAGCTTCGGAGTGGTTTAATTCAATGCAGAAATTCGACAGGCAAATATAATGCCACCAGGAATAACATCAACATACATACAACAGCTTATTTACCTAGTAATCGTGCGCCGATATCCTTTGATTTGGGAAAGTCAAAAACCAACTTTTTCAAATTTTAGAAGAGGGCTATGACAATATTGTTTTTAGCGTCTGGGCATCTGAATAATACTTTTGACAGTTCGTTTAATTTCAAATAATAATATTCTTTTTATCGTTTAAAATCCGTTTAAAAACGATTTTAAATGGCAAAATTCTATAAAAATCCGAAAATTCGGACTTTTTTACGCCGATAGTCATGGCTTCAGACGAATTTGTCGTGGATTTTGAAGCGACAATTCATTTTAAATTCAACCGTCCATTAAGAATAAGCTGTGCTATGGATCCAAATACACTGCGAATATAACAATTAAAAAATAATACTTTTGACGGTTTGTTTGATTTTAAATATGCTTTTTTATCGTCTAAAATCCATTTAAAACGATTTTAAATGGCAAAATTGTATATAATACAGCCCTAGCGGCTAGAATTAGTTTGCGCATTTCCGTCTCATTTGCCGAGATTTGACCTCATATCGCCGCGTAAGATGTTTACACATCAAAAATAAATTTTTTCTAGAGATATAATTTTTTAGTATTATCAAATAAATAAAAAATATATATTACTTACATTGTGCACAGCTTTCCAGGGTAAAAGTGGCATACTAGCATCTTTTTCACGTGTGAAATTATGCACCAATTTTAAAATTAAAGCTTGCTCTTTCTCACTGAACCGATGGGACATCTCAAAACGATTTTTATTGGCAATTATTAGCGTAAAACACAAACCAACTACCAACAAATCAATAAATGAATTAAATCTGTTAGTTTCGTTATGATATTTTTACATTGACGCCAATCGATGTCAAAGATTCCAATTTGACGGACCAATTTAGTACATACGTTCATTGCATAAAGAAAGATGGAATGATATGACGTAACAGCACAATAGACTTGAACGGACTTTACATAACAGAAATCAAATTCGAAACATTCTGAGATGATCAACATTAAATGTATTGTTAAAAATACAAATTCTCGATCTTGATATAAAACATGAAATACAATGAGTAAAATTAAAAAACAATAATAAACAAGACAAAACAATGAAATCTTTTATTGTTTTGTCTTGTTTATTATTATTATTTCATGTTATATCAAGATCGAGAATTTATATTTTTAACCATAAATTTAATACTGATTTTTGAAAAAAAAAATAGTAATTCATTAACAACGAAAGCCTTATAGCTTATTCAATCACATCTAAGTATAGTATCATGTAGTTTTGTTATAAATTGTTGAAGTTGACTGAGTAACTTGTTAGCATAATAGTTCAGGTTCACATTTTGGTAAAAGATAAACGAACTTGTTTATTTAATTTTAGGCTCCACTTTTCTACTTAACAAAAAAAAAAGCAAAATAAAATATTTTTATAGAATATAAAAGATTCAAAAGTAACTTAGGCTATTTAAAATAACGCCAAATCAAAATAAATAAGAATAAAAAAAAAATAAAAAAATAAAAGCACATATTCATATTAACAATGTCAATATCATCTGAAAAACGGTGAAAAAAATGAAAGTTCGTATTTAAAAAAGGAAAATTGATGATGACCCCTTGAAGACGAAACGTCGGATTCCAAACTGGATAGAGTGGAAAAGTGGCAATGCCAAGGTGCAATTCAATTTGAAATTTATTTTAAATAAACCCAGGCGAAAAATTTTACGATTTTTCAAAATTTTGGTTTTCTCGAATATTTCCGGAAATACCTGGAATTTTAAAACTTTCTAAACTGCATATTGTTAGGCACTTGAGGGTGCAATTTTGCCCTAATTTGACCGACACTGTATCACTGTACATATTAAATTCCAATTTGCTATAGCAGTTAGCTTTTTATTGCCTTTTAAGCTATGATATATTTTTTAAAAATTACAGTTCATTTCATATTTTCCAAAATCAGGCAAAGCGTCGTCATCGCTCATAATTACCCGAGAAATCACCTACAATCGTGGGAAATCCCGCACAATCATGGTAAGTAAATCGCTAAAAATCATGCGAAATTCCTATAATTTTGCGCAATACTGTCACATTTTGGCCTCAGTGGTTCACTCACCCCTTGAATATTACATAATTATATAAAGCCGGGAATACATCTGACAAACGTTCGCGTTGTCGAAAGTTTATTATTCGCATGCGCATTCGTCCAGTGTAGGAGGTCGCAATCGCAACTAATTAATTGTGGTACGAATAGCGGCTGGCGGTACAAATAAAAAGATTAAACGCCTGATAATTTTGCCATATGGGTGGGTAGAAAAATTTCCAATTATTGCTGACTATACCATTTTTTGTCGAGCCAGGTTGATTCTACTCATTGTTTTTGATAGTTCTGCTCTTTGTCTGTAGACGTGATCGTTAAAGTTCAAGCCTTTGCCACTGGCGCGCACGATCGTTCATCGCCTCCCCACCCAGCAGCTGCATATAGCATGGGGAGCTGTTACATTCTCAGTTATGTTTAACTCTAATCCCAAAGGTCTTAAATGCTAAAGTTGGAAGTCTCAAAGAAAAAGCGTTGCCAACTTCCATTTTGAATTAACCATGTGAATAAATACGGTATTTTCTCTGCCTTACCGATCTCAGATGACGATCCAAAGGAAACTTATTGATTTCCATCTTTGAGTAGAACTTTTGAGATATCTGCAAGACGACAAGTCTGAATATGCAAATTTATATTGCAATTTTCTTTGGTTTCTTAAATTAGCTTTCCTTTCTTATGTTTTTTTTCATACATTTAAAATAATAACAGCTAGGGAGAAATTGAGTCGATTTATGAAGAACATAACCGTTTGGTCGACTGAACGTAGCGAAAATAATTTTTATTTCATGTTACCGTATATTTATGTCGAGCCCATAAATCAAGCAAGAAAGTTTGCGCAGTTTAAAAGAATTGCTTCGAATATTTTTCACAAGGAAGTTGATATAGCTTACTTAAAGCATCTCTGATGACCTATCAAGGGCAAGGTACGAGATAAGTCGCATATTTTTTGCTTTGTTCGTACCTAGATTGTTTTTCTGCTGCTTAACGTGATTTTACTATATTAACTTTATCACATCTGGACTTTTTTAAATTGCATTCTTACCTAAGAATATAAATTTGAAATAGATACTATATTTGCTGATTCAGATAGGACGATAAAGCACAGATAGAATTCCCCAAGTATATAAATAAAGGTTTTACTGTTTTATATCATTGGCAACTTTGTTTCTATTTATGCGAATTGAGTTTGTGGTTTATGGCTGCAATTGTAGCCAAGCTTAGAAAACGACGAAATCGAATACGATATCATTGCATGTGCATCGAATATAGAGGTAATCGTTGAAAAACAAGCATATGCCTTGCAAATGAAAGTTATTGTTATTATTATTATTACTATCACTATCACTATCATAATTTGATTTATTGCTTTTAACTGTTTGATAAGAATTATTATTTTTTGTGGTGTCAGTTACTATACTTAGGATAACTATTCAAAAATTTATTGATAAGTATACACATATTCATTAATACATTTTAGATAAAGTAAACATTATTGTGGTAAATTATTAATATTTCGTCTCAACTTGTATGATTTAAATATAAAAACCTCGAGGCGATAATATCGGTCTTGGCAACACCGTCAGTCAGTCCAATGGCCATTTGGCAACGTAACCGCAATTCTTGCAGACATGCCAACTATCGTTCTTTCTTATTATTACTTTAATATCAGTTCAAATGCGTGACCACGACCACGACTTAAGGGCGCTGGATAATTTTGTTTCGAGGCACTTTCGATTGAAATAAAGCTCATTATTTTCGCTTTCGAAAGCTAGCGAGCGGCCTTAGGGGTTTAATTTGCGTACAGGGAATATTTGCAGCTGTGTTGTGTCAATTATTACTTATTCAAAATCCACCTGACTGATACAGTATTCGCTTTACAGTCGTAATATCGTTGGTAAAACCAGAAATAGTTGCAGCAGCTGTGTCCGTGCCCTTAACCAGTTTCAAACCGTTTAACCAAAAATAGTCCTGGCGAAATATTGAAAAATGTATTAAGGCGGATTTACACCGGTTGATTGAGCAATTAAGCAAGTAAAGTCTTTAGTAAGAAAGAAACGTCCAATATATTATGAAGGTTTGGGTTAGTGGTCTCGGAATATTGTTCTCCGCATCCCACGCACTCAACATTTTCAATTGATTGGTCAGGGCACCGTCATCCAGCATAAATAAGTTCCTCAACTTCGGATTTGCAGTTTTCTTGCATTATTGATAAATGTGTGCGAAGCAGTGGAGGCGCTAGGATGGAGGTGATATTTCTCTTTGGAGGTATATCTTGAGCAGTACTCGTACTAAGCTGTTGAAGTGACAATGTCCCTTCTTTGTTCACAGTTTCATAAGTTACAGGATCGGATGTGAGTATATTTGTTACGTACTAGGGCAGTTTCGGATAGGAAAGCATATTCTTGAATGACTTTTGGATTGAGCGGATGTACACCAGCGAGCATTACCTCACACCACGCCTCATTCATTAACTGTCAAATTGGAGACGACCAGTTTTTCTGGAAGGATTTGTTCGAATCCAGTTATTCAATGCAACAGCATAGGTAGATTTTAATGATATAGAGATCACCCTGTCGAGAGGTTGTAACCAGTGCGTGGTACGACTTGGAAAAGTGATCATATTAATGTCGTTTTGTCTAGCAATTTCTATCGTCTCATCACAGCAATGAGAACTGTGACCATCCACCAATAATAAAACAGTACTTTCAGGCTTGAGCGGTGCAAAGTGAAAAGAAAGCTGAGTTTATGTAGGTCGATTGTTCGTGCCTATAGATCTTATGTGCAGGAGGCATTTCATCTTCGTATTCAGCCCTTATATATTTGTTCAAGGTATAAATCTACCTTCAGTTACAGCATATACAACAACTGTAATTGTTTCCCCGTTCTCTCCAGAAGTTATTGCTTCCACATTTTTAGAACCTTTCCGAGCGATCACCAGCTCTGTCTCATTCATGCTGAAAATATGTCTGGGTTTATCCAACAAGTTAAACTTCTCTAGGACAGAGCGAAGTAGTTCACAATAATGGTTTACTCTATCTTGAGACATTACTAATCATCTGGCTATGGAAACACCTGAAATATTTAAAACGATTAAGATTAACCATAAAATGATGATTTATAGACCCTCATCTTCAGCCAAGAAAAGCTCGGAATTTTATCTAAAAAAGAAGAATGTGTAAAGCGAATGCAAATTTGTAGGGCATTTATCGAAGATCTAAATAAAGAGGCGCGAATTCATGTTTCTATGATTTCTCTTCGTTTTCAGCCCCTAAGCTGCAATCTGGGTTCATTCTTTTTTTTTAAGAATCGTTTGACTTCACGGCCTTCTGGGAAGAGTTCTGGATAGTACACCATGGTTGCGACCTGCTCTATTAGTACCTAGTTCTCCGTTACGAATAACTCCCTGCATAGCTCCTAATAAATTGAGGATACATCCTTTTATAGGTGGATGGCATAATAATCTAAAAAAATTAGATACATTAATAGGCCATCTCTGCCCACTTTGACTGAGGCATATAGCAAAAAAATGGTATAACATACCCCACCATGCAGTTTGTATAAATCAACAGATGCAGGCTTTTTGAAGTTAGAATATTGTAGCATAGCATTCCGCAATTTTTTGACAAAATTGCGAACTAATCAAAGAAATATTAATGATTTTACAACCCATAGCCAGCGTAATCATGCATCTGCCTCAAAAAAAATTTGAAAATTTTGTCAAAACAAAATAATTATTGTCAGTAGCAATCTCACCTTCCAGGCCTGATCAATAAACAACTAATTGGGTAGGGACGAGCTGCATGATCGTACATGTAAAAGTTTTTAAGTAATAAAGGGTGGCCATCTCTACCACTGGGGCACCTCTACCAACTTTACCATATTTGCTCCAACTATTGGAACTAAATAAAATTAAATAAGGTTTAGAAACGTAGTTCATGACAATCAATAGTTATTTGTATTACTAGGAACGAAAGTGCACCTGAAGGAACAAAACGATACAAATTAAAGTAACCTTTCCTCCAACTTCGTGAGCTTTACTGATGCCTGACGGTATCGAGGGAATTCTCATGTTGTGTAGGTTTCAAAAAGTATTTTTAGAAAATCTGTACGCCTATTACAAGGTATCAAAACAGTTTTAAGAATCATTTGGTAAATAATAGGATTTTAATACTTTAAATTTATTAAATACATCCAAGTCGTCAGTAGCACATTATTTTCTTACATTTTCGTTAATTTTGTGTGTAAATATTTACAGTTTATTAGCAATCACCTCTGGAGCTTTTAAAAGTCCTCCAAATAATAAAACTTTATTAAATAGGTATACCCAACATCTGAAATATGTTACATATTTTAAAAGCAAATCGCTGATAAAATTTAGGCATCAATTTTGCTCTCTGACCAATAATCTAATGTTACTAAGCGGTATTGAAGGGTATAAATGCACCACAATAAGAAGATATTGCCACAATGTAACGTTAAAAGTGGAAAGATTTATTTCTTACGGTACCTACATCTATGCGCGGTATTTTAAGCTTTTTAGTGACTAGACTGGCTGTCCTTGAACGGTTCATTATATCTACTCCTAAGAAACGATTTTTCACGCGCCATTGTGTACAGGCATTCAAAGGTCGTACCATCGCAGGCACAAAGTTCAAGAGTGTTTTTAATAAAATATCTCCGTTTTATGAAGCTTTCTCATATAATACAGTCCGGTCTAAGGCAGTCAATAATTCGTATTTTTAGCGGGATACTTACGTTGGATATACGGTTTGAGCTATCCGAAAGATTAGGCATTTTCCAAAAGGAAATGTCTTCATTTGTTTTTTTTTCTCCAAAATCCGCTCAAAATGTGAAAATTCGCATTGCTTTTGTACACTTTTTATAATTCAAAATTAATAAATTTAATGATTATTAATTATTCTCTAATTATTGCCACTTTTATGAGATATGTTTACGTTTCCTGTCTAATGGTTTAGAGCACTTAAAAGCTCAGGTGCACGCCGCGTTCCTTTCAATAAAGCGATATTTCGAAAGCTCCCCCTATTCGGGAGAGATAAAACGGTATAATTAAATTATAATTTTATGTCTCAAGTCTTAAGAACTCACACAGCATATGCGCAGAGAAATTGGTAAAATGCCATTAGAGGTTTTATGTTTATGTTATAAAAACGATGTTGTTATATAAAGGTGTGGAGTCACCATTGTCCATAAATCGACGAATTTTTACGATTTTGGGAAGTTCGCGGGGCGCTGCTATATACAAATTTGCTAATTATAATAATTAAACAACTTATCGATATGTATGTTACCATAATTATGCAGGGTCTCCCGAAACTAGTGCCCAATATTTTAACTACGGAAACAGTTTCTATAAGCAGGGGTTGGAAAATGCCGCAAAAGAGGGGCAGATGAAGATGAATTTATCAAACCGTTATGGTGCATAAATAGATTTTTTATAAAAAAAAATTAAAAATCAATCAGTAGTATCGCAAAGTGAGGTCTAATAAATTAACAATGCATAAAATTTTTGGTGTAAATTTATTAAAATGTTGATTTAATGCCATTATTGAATTTTCTTCAAATATAAGGTGCTCTTATTCTACTTGGTTATTGGGATACATTTTTGGGCTGAAAGTTGGCGTTTTAATAACGGACGAGTACAATAAAATTGACAGTACTTAAAGATTATTCCAAGTAAATTAAGATTAATAGCATTTAAATCATTTTTATTTTGGTGATGCAAATACTTAACCTTAATTAAAAAAATATTATTTAACTACACATTAAATATCAAACTCAGGAAATTCCAATGTACAGGGTGATCCCCTATAATGTCGCCCCCCTTTAAATTTTTTATTTTAAGTGTCTCAAAAAAACTAAAAGTATGGTTATGTAGGTACTGAAAAATACTTTTTTTCTGCGTATAAAAAATGTTGGAAAAATGATCAGTATACAGGGAAAAACAAAAAGTTATTTTTTTTTCAATGGAACACCCTATATATGAATTTATTTTTCGATTCCTCGTAAAATTCTAAGCATATTTTATGTATGATGTTATACCTCTAGAGTTAGTAGTTTCACAGCTATAAACAGTTGAAAATCGGTACTTTGGCTACTTTTCACCTTGGTAGCAAGGAGATCATTAGAGATGGAGTAAAATGAGTTTCACATTCCTATCTTAACTTTCCAAGAGCTACCTGATAGTGCTAACTTATGGTACCTACCGAGGTACCAGATTTGGTACCCATGGTACCGCCTGCCAGTTAGTACCCACAGATAGCTCTTGAAAAGTTAAGATAGGAATGTGAAATTTATTTTACTCCATCTCTAATGATCTTCTTGCTACCAAGGTGAAAAGTAGCCAAGTACCGATTTTCAACTGTTTATAGCTGTGAAACTACTAACTTTAGAGGTATAACATCAGACATAAAATATGCTTAGAATTTTACAAGGAATCGAAAAATAAATTCATATATAGGGTGTTCCATTGAAAAAAAAAATAACTTTTTGGTTTTCCCTGTATACTGATAATATTTTCAATATTTTTTATACGCAGAAAAAAAGTATTTGTACATAACCATACTTTTATTTTTTTTGGGACACTTAAAATAAAAAAGTTATAGGGGGGCGACATTATAGGGGATCACCCTGTACCTATAGTCAGTCCCATCTGTTATAGCGTCTATTTAATAACAAAGTAATATTTAATTATTATAATAAGCCTTCATCGAGAAGTGTATTTATTGGCATCAAATAAGTCTGGATAATCGAACTAATAATAATCGTTTAATATTTCTGTTATATTAAATTGTGATCAAAGTCGACTTTGTACAGAAGCGTATACTGATTACAGGCATCCGTTTATTATAGTACGGCGGTTAGTCAAACCAACCTTGCATTTTTGAGTAGAGCATTGAGGTTTGGCACAGTGGTAGTATATACCCATACCTCACTTTTAAGAAGTGGAACCAAGTTTGCAACCACGGGAGAGCAGCGGTATGGCGGGTTGCACACCTGCCAGGGGAATTTTGAGAAAATCGCTAAACGAGCACAACCGACCAATTCTATGGGTGAGTACCACTCAAAAATATTACAGGAGATGTTCTGGAACGTAACTGGAGTATGTACCAGCCGCTTGGTGGCAGATTGCCTACCCTCAGGCGCAGAAACTAATGCAATCGATTTTGTAGCGTTAAGCAAGGGATTTTGGTGAGTGACTCCATTTCCACAAACAAAATATAAATAAATCAGGTCCCAATGGACCCATACACGATCTTAAATCGGTATGCTTATAAATATAACAATATCAAAATAGTTAACTTTAGGTTACCTCGGTTGTAAGGTGGATATAAAACTAAATGATTAAGAAAAACCATATTTATTACAAACAGACAGTTTAACAGCATCATTTAAAGCGTTTAGCATTAGTTCCATATCGTTATTAATGGATAATATTATTCATTGTACTAGATGTAATCACGGAATGTAATAATACTAAATCTATTACATCACAAATTGGAGTCATAAATATCAGACTTTGGCACTTTTTTTTTGGTATTAATCAAGGTACTTAGAGCATGGGCAACAACAAAACTCATAGTAAAGGACTTTAGGTTTAGCGCAGTTGCATTTCCCAGCGGATTTATTTTTATATTTACATGACACCGGCGTTTCTTTACAAGTCTCTTGTGCTGTAGGCTTAGTTCTATAGAGCAGCCTCCATCCTTCCGTGCCGGCTTTCGAGCCGCACACTGACGGTGATGGCTGGTTCCGGATTGAGGAGCTCGCTTGTCAGGCGTTCTGCTCCTCGTTGAAGCCCTCAGAATTAAGCAGCATTTCCTTAAAGCCGCTGGAGTGTACAAACCCGTTACTCACTCTTTCCAGTCTTTCCTTAAGCAGTTTGTCGGCATAACTGCGGGAAAGATCAGCCAACAGAAATGCAGGTGCATCTTCACTGAATTCCTTTTCAGTATTTATTTGCTTGATCACGTGTTCAAGTGCAACGTCACGTACTTTAGCTAACTGCTCCGATTTCTTGCCTAGACATGAGTTAGTTTTTAAGTTTCGCACATACTTTGTCCGACAGTTGTGGTACCATACGCAGAGCCTACCCTGCCAACTCGGGAGTGCGATTAAAATGTTACTGTCTAGTTTGTTTGTTGCAGCGGCTTCTATCGCATTTCTAGTTTCTGTGAAAGTCAGTCTATGGGTTGGATTGACTCTTGGCCCGTGCTTGCCACAGAAAATTCATTATATCTTGTCATTAGCTGATTTCACCTCTTCGAGACTTCCCCGTGTAGCTAACTTAACGAATGGCTCGATATTTTCTTGACAATCAATCTGCATATCTCTAAGTTCTAGCGAGCTTGGTTGTATCGCAAGGTACGAAGCAGCGCTTGTGACATTTTGGGTTATTGGTTTTTAAATTATGCTCAATGCCAATGCCCGCATCTAACGCATCCGCGTTGGCATTACCAGGAATATTCCCTAGTTTCTGGTAAGCTTTTAGATTCCTAGCCAGGGTAGCGATTCCTGCATCTATCTTTGCTGGCTAGTCTAGTGATGGATCGATGAGGTTCTCCCCCTGCTAAGATTTCTGATACAGTATACAGAGACCAATCAATAACGTCCCTACTTCGCTTTCTATTCTGCTGCTCTTCAAAAAAGAAATAACCGATTTTTTTTATGGCAGTGGCACACACTAAAGGGAGATTCTATGGCACTCGACGAGCGGTGCGTGTGCGAAGATGTTGATTGACACGGTTCTTAAATAGTTGTAGGTGGTAATTAGGGGGAAACAGATGTCCTGGGAGTGAGTTCCACAGTGATGCAGTGTGCCAGACAAAGGAGATCTTGTAAAGCGATGTTCTAGGTATTTCCAGTTGTACGACGAACTGTTGCGCTACCGCTGTCCGTCGCGACTATCTGACAAACGTTGCCAGGGGCGGGACGAGACGGGCCAAAACCCGGGGACATCTCGACCACATGTCTGCGGTGTTCCAGACTATCCAGATTCCGAGTCAACTCCGGGTCGCCGATGAGACGTACAGCTCGCTTCTGAATGGAATCAAGCAGCTTTAGGGTGTGCTTTGGTGCGGCACCCCAGATGTGTGAGCAATATTCTAAGCAAGGTCTTATTTGCTCTTTATAAAGCAAGAGCAAATGCTGCGGTGTAAAGTTTTTTGTTGCGAAATAGCACACCAAGCTTCTGGGAGGCTGATTTTGCGACGTTAGCAACGTGGTCATGCAAGGACATATTGCTGGTGACCGAGACCCTCAGCAATCCGATTGACGAGAATGAAGGAGGTCGATCCTGCCATAATGATGTCAGGGCCCGCTGTATTGTCCCTCTTGGTAAACGTGGCTGCTTGGGTCTTTGCTGCATTGAACTGGACCAAATTTCTGTCGCCCCAAATTTGAACTTTCTCCAGGTCTTGATTAATTGTTGTAATCTGCTCCTGTCTGCGGTGATAAGTCTCAGCCGCTGGTAAAGGTTTTTCTGATCTAAATTGGTAGACAATGGTACTTACCTTATAGTAGAAAATTGGAAGCGGACTGCACCTCCTTGCATGTCTATCGCTTATACTAAACTAAAGTTTAATTTTAATTAAAACCATTTTTAACAATCGATTCTATGGCAAATAGACATTATTTCAGGATAAGCGAGAGTTATGCGAGAAGGCGCAACCCGCCCTCAGAATGACAAGGTTAGAAAAGTCAAAGCGGCATTCGAGACGTCAGTCATTGTCAGTTGTATCTGTTGACATTAAAAAGGGTACTGATACAAGAATTGTTGGAGTTTTATTAAGAACCCAAGCTTGCAATACTTCAGCTTAGCACTACAAAATCGATTTTACTAGTTTTTGCGCCTAGAGGGTAGGCAACCTGCCACCACGTGACTGGCACATGGTCCAGTTACGTTTCAGAACACCTCCTGTAATATTTGTGAGTGATATTGAGCCATAGAAACGGTCGGGTGTGTTCGTTTAACGATTTTCTGAAATTTGCCTTTGACAGATATGCAACCAGCCATACCGCCGCTCTCCCGTGGTTGCAAACTTGGTTCCACTTCTTAAAAGTGAGGTATGGGTTTGCACTACCACTGTGCCAAATCTCAATGCTCTACTCAAAAATGCAAGGTTGGTCCCAATATCGCTGACTAACTGCCGTACTATTATAAATAGGGAGATTCACGCTTAAACGTAATTAAATATATAGTCTATAAATAAAATATAATAAATATATATTAATATTCTGTAATGAATTTATTTAAAATGTGATAGTTGTACTGCATTAAAATTCGATTCATTCAAATACCCCTTTTACCCGTAGACTGATTCGAATGAATTTTATGTGGCCAAATGAAATGTATGAAGATTATTTTGATTCTTGGAATTTTCAAAAAAAAATTATTTACATGTTGATAAAGTTTCAACACCTTGTAGAATAATAATTATGATATTGATTGAGCTCGCCCATTTTCTTTTTAAGACAAAGCCTAATAAATTCTTAGCATTTTCTTTTTCTATCTTCTGAGTTGGGAGGCGGTGAACGATCATGCGCGCCAATGGCAAAGGCTTGAACTTTAACGATCACGTCTTATATATGTAATATCATTGTTTGTTGTAGAAATAATTAAAAAATGGTTAAGACACACGACAGAAGTAAAAACTTCAACAATGCCAGATTAATACAATGAAATACAAGTATTTTTTTTTGTGTTCTATTTTGAAATTACTTGCCACAACTTTGATGTATAAAGTAAAGTTTTACCTCGAAATTTCCCATAAAATCGGCTGTTTATCGTCTGAAAAATATCCAAGTTCTCCGATCACAGCCCATTTTCCTATCTTCAAATCGTTTTAAATGGTATTTCAGGCAAATAAATCTACTCACTGTTTGCATCGATATGCTAAAAGTAAAATTTTACCTCGAAATGTGTCATAAATTCCATCATAAACTGCCTCTAATCACCAAAAAAATTCCACATTTTTCTAGGTTGTCCCACTTTTTCCATATTCAAACAATTTTCAATGGCATTTCAGGTAATTAAATGTACAAATCTACGTACTTACTTATTTTAATCTCGTTTTGACATACCTTCCCTGAAAACGGCGTCTGAAGTTATTTTAGTCAATTTCCAAGACTTGAACTATCTGCTGTTCCTCCATTAAACTCGATCAGTTTAAGTTCGGGACTTATTACAGGCCAAAACCAAGCGATGGACAATGGATTTCAACTTCATCCAAGTGCTCTTATTCGAGCCAAGTGAGGACGAATGGTAGATTTAGCATTATCGGCCGCAGTTAAATCCATATTTAATGTTTCTACCTCGGTTTCTACTCTATGAAACATGACAATTTGTCTAACTGGATGTTTTAATGACATAGCCATAGTCTCATAAGCACCGAACCTTTTATAAACGTTGACTAGATAAGCGATTTATAGAATTCAAAAAAAGTTTGAGATTTACCGATGTAGTAAAATGTTTGATATTTTCTTTAAAAATTTGTATCTCCTAAGTCCTAAATGTGGAAAAATATTATTGAGATGAATGGAAAAAGAACATGTTACTAAAATTTTAAAATAATTGGTCTATAACATAAATAAATAATTATTCAAATCAGCCTACGGACAATAAAGACATATATATATATATTAAGAATTATTATTCTCTTGTAAAATTATTCTGATTTGACAGAATCAAGAAGAAAAGAAAAGTATCTTGCTCTTCTTTTCCGCTCTTCTTCTTGGGTGCTCTAAATATATTAAAAAAAACTGTGTGTTCTTAACACAATATGACCTTTTACCCCTAGAATTGGTTTTTAAACACAAGCCCCTCTTTGGTGATGTGTGTTTATTTATGAAGCACTTTTCAACCAATTTCTATTTTAAAAAAAATACGATGTGTGCTTATGACTTCCCAACAAAGCGATATTGTGGACTCCACAGAGGGAAAACTAGAATAATGGGAAAAATATATCAAGACTCTATTTGACACCAATAGCGCAGAGCCTCGCCAGGCAGACATCAGCGCGGAGGGACAATAGGTTTGTTCTAGCAGCGATTTCAAACGGTTTCAAACCGTCCGGAGTTTGCGCATAACGATATAAGCGTCGCTTATATGGCTATGCGCAAACTCCGTACGGCTTGGAACCGTTTGAAATCGCTGCTAGAACACACCTAATATATTCTAAAATCCGAAGTAGAATATGCGATAAAACAACTTAAAACAAACAAAATCTCAGGGCCAGATGAAAATTTATCCTGAAATTTTAAAACTAATTTGTAATGAAAACATGGATTTATTTGTCAAATTATGTAACCATATCTATGAGACGGGCAAAATACCTCCTGAATGGTTGGAAAGTTTGATGAGTCATGCACTAAAAGTCTTGCTGGAAATAATCCATAACCGCATTTCCAACAGATGCGAAACGATCATTGGAGATGACCAATTTGGCTTCAGAAGCGGCATGGGTACGAGGGAGGCTTTGTTCAGTCTACTGGTATTAGGACAAAACCATCAACAAATTTAATATACCTTTTCATCTGCTTTATCGACCTCGAGAAGTCATTTGATAGAGTGAGACATGACTTGTTCATAGATTCGCTTCGTGGAGTAAGACTAGACGAGAGGAACGTTACCCTATTGCAAAGCTTGAATTGGAACCATGCAGGGTGCTAGAACTAAAATTGAGGAGTCTACATCTAAACTGATCGATGTTTACAGAGGCGTCGGGCAGGGTTATGTACTGTCGCCTATGCTGTTCAATCTTTACTCAGAGCATATATTTGGTACGGCTCTGGCGGATACCACAGATGGGGTCAAGGTTAACGATGTGAATATTAACAGCATAAGATACGCCGACGATACTGTCGTGAACGCTGACTCGGATCTACAGCCTACAGCGTCTTCTTAATAACGTTCATATGGCTGGCTTGCGAAGACTTTAGTATGAAAATAGATATAAAAAAGCCCAAAGTAATGGTTATCAAGAAATCAAAGAATGTCCTAATACCAATTAATATAGACGAAGAAATTTTGGTGCATGTAAATAGGTTCCAGTAGTTGGGATGCTGGGTGGATTGCAGGTTGGATCCGGATGTGGAGATAAGATCTAGAATGGAACAAGTCAGAAATTGCTTTGTACGACTCAAGAGATTCCTGTGTGATTCCCGAATCAGCCTCAGTCTGCGTCTGAGACGTCAGAGACGGTCTACTTTGTTGTATGGTGCTGAAACATGGGCACTCAAACCACAAACTATAAATACATTGGAAGCCTTCGAGACCTACCACAGAATACTAAAAATATCATGGACGAATACCACGAACGAAGAGGTCCTACGCAGATTGGGAACAGAACGAGAACTATTTAAACTCGTGAAAGTGCGAAAAGCAGCGTATCTGGGACATATTCTCAGAAATTTTAAATATCGTTACGCACAGCTCATTGTGAAGGGAAGGATCGAAGGCAAGCGTGGGTTGGGAAGAAAAACGCTGTCATGGCTAAAAAATATACGCAGGTGGACTGGCCTTAGTTTTGAAGAACTCATAAGGACCGCCTAACACCGAGAAGAATATGCTATTGTGATATTCAACCTTCATTGATGGAGATGACACGTTAAGATCTTAAAAATTAAATAAAATTAAAAACAAAATCTTGGATTCGCAGGCCATCGATCCCAGTACTCTCGCATGCTAGGGGAACGCTTTACCTCTGAGCTAAGGTCTAACTGAAATACTTTGTGTCTGAAGTGAATATAAGTCTATAATGCACACCGTCGTAGTTGTCACTTCAAAAATTACCAATTCTGCATTATTAATTGGATCGATGCGATTTTTTGGTATAAATATTATACTCGTAGCTCCTCTTTAATGTACGAAAGTTTTTTTGCTTCAGCTCGTTCAGTTTTCTAGTAATAAAATATTATGTGGTGACGTGTCGCTTCAAAACTCGAAGTCTAAAATCAAGGAGCTCATCAAAATACAGGTATCATCATTTCTAAAAAGCCTTCTGGACCAGTTTTTGGCTTAGATTCTTGTCAAGGGATCCGCCTTTCTATAAAAAATAAATAAAAATCCTAATTTTGCCCGAATTTGCGAAACAGAGTTTTGCTTCTAGAAATTCCCTATCGAACTGTTACATCAGTCCTGGCGACTTATGCGGCACTAGAATGATTCAAAGTGATCCCTTTTTCAAAAATGTACAGGTCCAACGAAAATATTTTTCCGATTCTGGCCAATTTCTATAGGGTTCGGAAGACCGTGAAAAAGAATGGGTCCAGAAAGTGTCATCATAATTAACTATTTTTTTCGATAGTTATCGTGTATCAAAACAAGATTTTGAAAAATCACACATTTGACGTAATAACTCGGAACGGGAAAATCGGATCGCCAAAAATAATTGACTTTTGGCTGCCCCCAAGTGTTGCCTAAAAACGTGCCATATTCTAGATCCCCACCTTTAGCCGTTTTCCAGAAAATGATAAATATCTCAAAATTACCCGAATGAGCGTTAACGTCTGACGCGTTAGACCTGACGGTTAAAGCTTATTCACTACCCAGGCAAAAATGAGCTGAGCCCGCCAAGAGAAGTTTTTACTTCAATAATATACTCTACCTCTGACTCAGGCTTCTATAGACATATCTAGCTACCGAAATGCAACTCATGCAATAAATAAATACAATTTCTCTTAAAATTCACAAATGATACTATTCTTAAAAGAGTCCCCCTTCTGCACCTAAAGTTATATTATTTCTCAGACATACAACAATGTGGAGGGTGGGTTTTACTTTTTTAAATGGACTTTAATTTGTTTCATCTTTATCATTCATGAACTCTGAATCCATAATAATAATAATCTACAGTAGGCCTATTTATCTTCGAGGAGACCTCATATAATCAAGATTAAACTTCACTCAGGTAAGTTCGTTTAATCTTATGCCTTAGTATAATGAAAACTAAAAATAATTGATCCAAACTATGATCGTTTCGAGCTATACATCTGATAATAGAAGTGGCCATACCTAATATCCTTAGACACATCTACCTATTTAGATATTAGTTCTAGCTACAAAGATTCAAAAATATGTCAGTATTGTCTCAAATGCCCTAAGGTAAACTATACATTTTGAAAAACTCATTGGAGAAATTTTCGAAAACGGAGATAAAAGCAAGAAATGCCTAGTCATAGTGTGTTCATTTCTGTCGCTTGAGCGCTTTTTGCCAACAATTCAAGTGCCTGTCCTGTCATGTGTAATAAAATTTGAAAACATTTCAACATTCGATTAATGTTCCACACAACTTTTAGCAATACTTTTTATTTTGTTTGTAATGGCTTTGGCAATCTATTACAAACAAGTGACACACCAGGCATTATCAGAGATAATTAAATTTTATCGATGTAGGTATGTATGTAAGATAACGATCAAAACCTAACCATTTTGGTTCAGACATACCTATTGACAGTAAAATCATTTTTGTAACCCACTAGATAATTTTACTACAACTATGACCAAACTGGAACATCACTTCCAAATATTTCTGATTTTGCGCACGATTCGGCAACGCCGCCGCGGCGCCGACCTTCTCACTGGAATTGCTTTCTCAGAACTGCGATGACCTTTCATCCGTCTCTCTCGCTTCAAAGAAATTACGGCCAGAGAGGGGAACCGCGTTCCCCTCCGGTCGTCTT
The DNA here is from genome assembly GCA_016904865.1 of Pissodes strobi. Taxonomy (NCBI): domain Eukaryota; kingdom Metazoa; phylum Arthropoda; class Insecta; order Coleoptera; family Curculionidae; genus Pissodes; species Pissodes strobi. Next base: position 120,186 of record MU182183.1, on the reverse strand, counting down.
TCCCCGCGTTCGTCATTATTTTGTTTTGTTGATTCTCGTTCTCTCTCTGATCCGCCAGGAAATTTTCTTTTCGTTCTCCAAAGTTTCATGTCGGCCGTTTTTCCCAGCCCAGAAAGTTTGACAATTTAGTTGAGTAGGTTGTTATGTTAAAAAAAAAGTCGAGGATATATAGGAAATAACGCTAAGCAGTCAGTAGAAGTTGAGAGAAAGTTTGGGCAGTTATTGATTATTTTTTTGCCCTTCACATTTTTTCTATGCAGGGGTGGAGGAGATACTTATCTATTTATTTTATATCATCTACCTATAAGCGACGTGTTTTTCGGGGTTGGGCTGTTATTACTATTATTACTTATTATTACTTACTAGCCTACCTACCAGTATTTTAAACTGATTTTTCCCTTTTTCAGGTAAGCCAAGATGTTAGTCCAGCCACCTTATGCTGAAGCCATGGGCGTCAATCGGTAAGACACTTTTATTATTTCATCTCATTCTTGAAGTTGCTCTCAAATAATAAATTAACTAAAATGGGTGGGTTAATTATGTCTCAGTCGAGGTCCCAATTGGAATTAAAATTCTACGTACTGAGCTGCTCTTTCTCATATGTTCAGTTTTATTTTCTGTAAATATCGAATACAAGTAGTTTATTGTTTCTTTTTTACAACAGTATGGTAATATGCACCCTACTCCATTTTACGGCTCTAGTACAGTGATAGGTGTAGAAAAACAAAGTACCTAATGCCAAAATAGCCTCGACTGACAAGAAATTATAACGGAAAAGTCTCATCTTATTTAAAATTTGAATCTTGCTAGCTCTGCTGCTTCATTTCTTCCTCCTTGGCGTATGGCAAAAATGAGAAAATGCAGTATTGTCAGACTACGTTTAATTGATAGGCAGCAAGATAATGATTTGACAATAACAACACTGCAACTAGTTAACAGGAGGCTATTATCAATAACCTATTGATCAATCGGACCTAAATAAGCTAGCCAAAGGTCGGTGACCTAGCTGCTTTATTATGCTTTATGAAACTGCTGATATACTATGTCCACTGCCTTCATTGCACGTTTTAATCACAAAATTATCGTATTTTCCACATCACTAACACTATCTGACTATAGACAGACTTGAGACTGTGTTTATGGAGAAGAATAATTTTTATTCGATAATGTTGATTGCAACCACCGATTCACCTCGATTTCAACATATTTTATATGGGGGCACATTGTTGAAGATTACCCAAATGACCGAAACTGCATTTTTCAATGCAGTGTGCAGGTACAGTCGCTAACCTTGGCTTTCTCAGCTTATGAAACATTGGGGGAAAAGCCTGGGGATTATAGTTGACTAATAAGAACACCATTTCCCTATACTTACGTGTCCGCTTCGATTTGATTGCCTTTCTAAAAAGAATTGATGCGTCACCTTTATTGATGACTGCCTTTATTGTGGGCAGCGTAAAATTGCTTTATTCAATTTGTTAGGTATTATGTATTGTCATTTACCAAGTTATTTACTTACCACCTCTGTTCCAGTATAATGAACTTTTTATTGCGCCACGGTAACACCGTTATTAACGGTTGAAATTTTATATCTCAAATAATCTAAACATTTTCTGACTCATTTTAGATTTCATCATTTCTTTATTTAGGCTTATTTTTGAGCAAGTTATACCTAACGCATAGAACGAAAATTTGTTTAATTTTGACAAAGAATGCTCGTCTTTTGTGCGATTGAAACGAACCTTATCTCTAATTTCATTGTTCATCAAGTTTATGGTTAATCTGGTTGCTGTTTGTTATCTTCAGGTAATTGTAATTTCTTAATTTTTATTTTGTTTGGTTTATGATTTTATTACATATTTTCTTACTTGACTGAACGGATCCCTATTCAAATAGGTTCAGTTATAACATAGGGAATAATATAGTGACATTTATAAAGTCCAGGAAGACTGAGTAAGTACTATATTGAATATTTTTTACAATTTGTTTTACTCTGCAATTATTGCGTATTTCATTTTAGTTTCGGTCTTTATTACGCACAGTAATTTTGTCACTTTTTCCATAAAGATTCAACAAAAACATAATATTTTAACATTTTTTTACCTTCTATATTGAAGCAGCAATATTTGTTAAAACACACTTGTAATTTGTAAGCTAAAAAAAATAAGAAAATTAATTTATTTACAAAATTCTCAGACTGCCATATTGTTGATTCCTTTTGACACAACCACGGTAGGTTAATAGCGCCTGCGCGTGAATTTAGAAACGTTGCTAATTACGTGTTAATATTCGAAATAGTTTTTATGCATAATACCTAACATTTGTTTGGGTTAGTTTTTGTTGGTTTTCTCCCCGGAGCGAGCGAAGGGCATTGAACAAATTGACGCGAAGTTAAAAAAGCATTTTCGGATATTTACTAAAATTTTACTTATTATGCATAATCCGGCAACGTTGCATTAATATTTCTTAAATTTGACAGAATCATCGAGTTTCGATGTTTAGAGTTGCTAAAAATGATAATTTTTATGGGAATTAAATTTTTTTTTGGCTGCTCTTTCTAAAAAAAAAATAATCTTAAAAGCCCATTGTCCGTAAAGTCGTCCGAACCCTTCATTATGATTAGCTTAGAATGAGAAGAAATGCAAAACAACTAATAATAAGAAGTCTTCAATCTGAGAATTGTTTTGTTACAAATTTTAGCTAGATTTTGATTAAATGGACTAAAGGATCTACCTTTAGTGCCTTAAGACAAAAAAAATTGTTATCTAACCTAATTTGAAAAGCAGGAGCCACTATTTTAAACTAGGTACAGGGTCTTTGATTATTACGTGGCTCCTGGAGCCTTTGATTTTGAAGTTTTATGCAAGAAATGTTAAGTTTTTTCCATATTTTTTGAAATTTTCGGGAATAAAAATATCCAATTAAAAATTGAAAAAATGGGCAACATCATCTTTTTTAAATGGTATATTATGAGCAACTTCAACTTTTGGAAATGGTATATTATGTGCTAGAACGAAAGATTTTTTTTTTCTGATTTAAAATATATATAGGTATGTTGATGATATTTGGGTGAGCAATTTTTGAGATATTTTAGCTTAAAATATAAATAAATTGCAAAAAAGTTTCATAGTGGTATTAAGAAAGCCATGGAAACAATAACATTGTTAGGTTTTTTTTGCAATTTATTTATAATTTCATCTAAAATATCTCAAAAATGGCTCACCCAAATATAATCAACATATACAGCGTGACCAAAAAAGTATGCAACATATGGGAAAGTTCTTTATTATTAGTTTCTCAGAAAATTTTATTCTTGGTAAAAGTTGGTGCTTGAAAAAAACTAATTTTGACAATGCTAAATTAATGTTATCCAGGGTACTTAAAAATACAAAAATTAGGCTTAAAAAAATTAAATTTTTGGAATATCGGAAAACTTTCTGCAGAAAAAATAAAGTTCCTATTAAGGCAAAAATAAATGTTAAATATGTACAGGGTTATTCATTATATTTTGACACCCACCTGCAGTAGTAATTACAGGTAATACAAAAAAACTTAAATTCAAAAATTGGGTGGTTTTTTATATATTATCTTTTAGAAATGTCAAAAGAAAAAAATTGCCTGTCAAATGTCAAAAAACCGCATAACCTTAATTTTTTTAAATCGAACACCCTGTATATTATTGCATATTTGGATTGTGCGAAAACGTGTAGACATATTTCATGAATAATGTCCTATACCCATCTCTAACGGTTTTTGAAATATTGACTGTTGAAAATCGACCGTTTACCAAGTTTGACAGCTTGTAAAATCTAAACGGCTAAAGATAGAATACAACGGTTTGCACTTTCCTATCTTGGTTTTTCATAAGGTATCGTATGACACTAACTTTAGATTTAACCAGAGGTTAAAAAATCCCGGATAAATTTAACCTCTGGTTAAATAAAAAGTTAGTGTCATACGATAGCTTATGAAAAACCAATATAGGAAAGTGCAAACCGTTTTGTTCTATCTTTAGCCGTTTAGATTTTACAAGCTGTCAAACTTGATAAATGGTCGATTTTCAACTGTCAATATTTCAAAAACCGTTAGAGATAGGTATAGGACATTATTCATGAAATATGTCTACACTTTTTCGCACAATCCAAATATGTAATAATATACAGGGTGTTTTATTTAAAAAAATTAAGGTTATGCGGTTTTTTGACATTTGGCAGGCAATTTTTTTCTTTTGACATTTCTAAAAGATAATATATTAAAAACCATACAACTTTTGAATCTAAGTTTTTTTTTTGTATCACCTTTAATTACGGCTGCAGGTGGGTGTCAAAATATAATGAATAACCCTGTACCATTTTTTCTAGAAGTGCACTGTTGGAGAGAAAATTCATGACAATTATTGAAAAAATTTCGAAAAAACCCTATTTTTCTTAATTTTGCCCTAAATTTTTTCAGCAACTTTTGGAAAAAATGGTATTTGATTTTTATTTTTATCTTAATAGGAACTTTATTTTTTTTGCAGAAGGTTGTTCTATATTCCAAAATTTTTGTTTTTTGTAACCTCAACTTTTGTATTTTTTGACCAGCTTATTCTTAATGTAGCATGGTCAAAATGATTTTTTTCCAAGCATCAACTTTTTTCAAGAATAAAATTGAGAAACCTATAATAAAGAAGTTTCCCATATTAATGCAACTGTTTTTCCCTACGAGAGATGGAACTTAGATTTCTCAAAGAAGTTGTATGATCCTGCCTGTTGTAGTTATGAGAATTTTCAAACAAGTTATTATGGTAAAGCTAGTAATGAACCTTTATTAAATGCCGAGGAATATATGCAAAACCCAGTATTAGTTATCGATTGCTTGCAACAAGCCGAAGCAGTGAAATCTTCAACTGTTGAAATCAAAATAGAATTTTATTCAATGAAAATATTCCCACATGTACTTTTTTGGACACACTGTATATTTGAAATCTGAGAAAAAAGATCTTTCGTTTTAGCGCATAATAATAATGAAGTTGCCTATATTTTTCCATTTTTTGATGCCATATTTTTTTCCTAATAATTTCAAAAGATAATATGGAAAAACCTACAATTTTTGTGCAACATTTTTTTTTCTATCTTCAAAAATATAGGTTCCAGGAGTCACGTAAATATAATCAGAGATCTGTACATCAAGAAATACTCGTGAACAATAAATCTTGGACAGCAAAAAATTTAATCAAGTTTGATGTTTGATAACTCTTGCCTTTTTTGACCAATCGTGTCAACTTTATACCGAAAAAGTTATTAAAAGTTTCGGGATTATCGGTGATTTATTCCAGTTTCGAGAAAAAAAGTCTGATTATACCAAGAGAGGCAAGATATTGTTTTTTTAGTTCGAATTTAAAACACCCTGTAGAGCATTTTGGAAGTCTGGTTATATTTCAATATGGTTTGCTATCAAGCTCAATTCTTTTCCAATATTTCGTTTTTTGATTTATTTCAAAAACTTTTTTCTTGTGGGAGTTACAAATTTGTATGCAAAAATACAAAGAAACTGCAATAAATATTTATAACAATAATAAGAAACAAAAGTACAGGTTTAGTACCGTGTGTTACCTCGTGCTCTTATGACTGCTGTAATTCGACGTGGCATATTTGGAATGAGGTTTGAGATCTCCTCCTGTTGGATATTGTTCCATTTTTCAATACGAGCCACTCGAAGGTCTGCTGCTGCTTCTCGCTGTCGAACTCTTCTTCCCAGAGTGTCCCATACATGCTCTATCGGACTGAGATCCGGGCTACGAGCCGGCCATCCTATTTTTAAATATTCACCTCATCTAAATACTCATTTACCACCCGCGCTACGAGCGGTCGCGCTTTGTCATGCATCAGGACCAAGTCCTAGTCGGCAATATGAGCTACATCTTCTGAACTGATTTCTTTAAAAATAAATAAAGTTCAGTACCTACAATTTGTGCTCTGACAGTTTTAAAACCAACGAATTATAGAAGGCTGATCTTGATGACATAAATAATATGTTGAAAAGACTCACGTCTACGTACACCAAATTTTCGACCTTCGCATTTGGCAGCAGCGCAGTGTTATCGTTCTAATATTTCACTTCACGCATGGCCCTCCGCTCGCTCGCTTCGTTTGCTCCGGGGGCGCAACCAAATAAAACTAACCTAAGGCATGCTCAAAATCAAGACAAAACAACTTTGAAAAATATGAATGAGCACGTACGCATGCGTGAAGGCTCAAAATTAGTGAATGTTGGAAGGAACCTGAAAATGCATAGTTTTGCTTAAAAATGTGTATCCTTTACAAGAAAAAATATTTTATCTTTAATCAAAAAACAAAATATTGGGAAAGGCTCGAGCTTTATAGCAAACCATATTGAAATATGACTAGACTTCTAAAATACTCTACAAGGTATTTTACGTTCAAATCAAGAAAAAACAACATCTTGACTATCCTGGTATAATAAATCGTAAGATTTTTTTTGTCGAAACTGAAATAATTCAGCGATAATCTCGAAAATTTTAGTACAAAATACCGAAAATTTTGTCAGGATTGGTCAAAAAATGCAAAAGCTATCAAACTTAATTAATTTTTTTTGCCCAAAATTATTTTCTTGTCCACTATAGTGTAATCATAACAGAATTCCCTCATAGTGGGATTTTTTGGCGATGCTTTACCCCATTGATTCACGATTTTGATGATGAATTTTCTAAGAAAATTATTATGAATATTCTATAAATATTCCAATGCTGGGGACCGAATGTCATCAGCTCGAGTTTATTTATTTCAACTTAAATCTAGGTATTTAATTGAGCAATAGGAATGCACATTGCAATTATGAAATGCTAATACCGTTATAAATTATATCATTCAGAACTTTTTGCTATGTATGGTATTAATTAGAGGAGCGATCGTTATAGAGACATAACTTGTTGCTACAAATTGATTAAAATAATTATATCCTTGAACAATTTAATATTATATTTTATTTTCGTATTACCCGGTATGGCAAGATTAGTAAGCCATTGGAATTTTAACAGTTGGCTTTTCATTTTATAATTAGCATAGAAATTGAGAAGAATGTTTGGACTTTTTCTATTTTGTTTTCTTATTTATGTAGGTACACTTAATAAAAAATAAAAAGAAATTTAGCTAATAAATTCCTTAAAATCCTAAGGACCAGTGTTTTGAATGTCACACATTTATTAATGCCATATTGACATTGACACATTCAGAACATTAAAATGATTAATCGAAGTTTAGTTAGAATAGTGACCCTAAGAATAACAAATAAAAGCTGTTTGGTTGGCGTAAACATCAGGTACATACCAAAGTAAAGACTGAGGAACAAAATATATGAAAATAGGTTAACGTTTTTTTAGGCAGGAAAGCCGGTTCATAAATTTTCAGTTTGATGCTTATCATGCAATAGTAATTCAGGAAGTTGTTGGCTTTCTGGCGTTGGCGTGCATATTTCTTTGTTAATACCATACGGAAGTTTATCGTATCTTAAGAACCCGAGTTAAGTATATAGGAAGCGGCGAGGGAAGTGGTTTTGGTTAAGAACCACACATTTTTTTTTGACGTCAATAATAATATCAACAAACTCTTGATTCCAATGTGGTATAAAACGGCTTTTACAAATTAATTGCGAATGAAGAAGAAACAGTTTCTAATGGTCTGATATTTTGATATTCATTTTTTATTTATTTGACAGTTGAAAGGGTGTGCGATATCTGCGCAATTTACCGAATAATTGCAATATGAATGTACTTACAACACGTTTGAAGTATTTGACCTCGAAATATCCCATACAGTCGGCAGAAACTGCTGCCTTTCGCTTGAAAAATTTCCAAATTTTCCGTTGATGGCCCATTTTCCAGCCTTCAAAGCATATTAAATGAAATTTCAGGCTAATCTACATACTTACCATAAAAACTATACACACCGATATGCTGATACTCAAATCTGCAATAAAATCGACAGAAACTGCACTTACTTAATTACCAAGAAATTTCCAAGCTTTCCGATCTTGACCCATTATTCCTGCTTCAAGCCGTTTTCAAGGAGATTCCACGCAATTAAATCTACATATTATTTTTACCTAAACGATATGTCAAAATATTGAAAGACATATTCCTTCAAATTTCCCATACAAAAGCAAAGCTATCCTATTCAAACTCGTAGAAATGCCGAAGTATATGAAGAATTTTTTACGATTTTCTGCATGTTTCCCTTTAACATCGGTTTTCTCATATTAATCCAGCACCTGAGTGCAGTCCTGTAGGCAAGTTTGCGTAGAGAGAATTTTTTTTCGGGAAGGTTTAGTAGGTGTGCTAGTGAGTATTTTGAGCTTGGGTGGACGTCCACCACCTGGTACATTTTCCAAATATGGCGTCATCAAAGATGGCGGCCTTGCCATAACAAAGCTTAATACATCATCGATTTCTATGAGATGTTCATTTCATATCACCGACGATACTACGGGGGAGGAGTAATTACCTCCCTTTATCCCTCTTACCAGCCCCTCCCCCAAAACCAGCACAAATAAATAAATAAAAATCAATTTTGTTAATATTGAATTCCAACAATGAGTGCATTAAAAACATGTTTAGATCATCTAAATCAAAGGATTGTTACAGGTTGAACCTAACTCCTTACTACCACACCTGCAGAAGGAGCAACAGGTCACTTAATTTTTTTCTGCAAATACAGAAAGATTTCGCACATTTTAAACAGTTACATGTCCCAACAAAATCAGTCGGGTATTTCTGTAAGTTCTTTTCTGGCACCAATTCATTGTCCATTAAGGCAAAACCAAATTCTGTTCTAAGGCAACAAACACATCATCAATACGGTATTGCTGAATATATGTGTAGAAAAAGGATCTTAGCAAATGACCCTTGGCACTTCTGCTGGTAGGCGGCAAATCTTCAATGTTTATATTCTTTGCATGATGCTACATCCACAATCTAAGTTCATCTAAAGATTTGTAAGTTGGCCCTTTTCGTAATTACTGCACCATATATGTTTCTGCAGATATAAAGCTTTGTCAGCCTTAGCAGATGATACGCCAAAGTGTTCCAGATATGCCGCGGATGCACTATGAAGGGCTGCTTCTTTGGTGCCAAACTTATTCTTGTAATCTGACCCAGATAGTGCGTGGATGGCTGGAAGCAAAGAGCATAAGTTTTGGCCCATATTTTGGTGAATATCATGAACAGATAAAAGTCGGGTGGTATCACTAACCCCAGTGCGCACCAAAATTCCTGAACACCAAGTTGATGAAGAATAGCCCAGTGAAACAAAGCTAACACCATTACGTCAGTGTCAGCACTAGCGAGAACGATTTTGAGGATGCATGTTTTGAATGAATCAGCATTCTAAAGTATGCTTCCTCTATTGGGTAGCAATTTGTGTGTAACTGTGGGTGATTTACTTGCATTCCATTGTGCACAGATGTACAGTTGAATGATACCTCATCTTCTTCATCAACATAAAAGGCACTAAAGGTGTGGTTGGTACTACATGGTGTTTCTTTCAAAGAAGCTATCAAGGTATTAGCAATGAACACCTGCAAGTTCAGTTTTTTTCTGATGATCCCCAAACTGCTGAGTTGGACAGGTAATGGAACATCTTCAGTATTAATATGTGGGCAATATCGGTAACAATGCCGCTACCTTGTCTCTGCATTCTCTCAGGCTTTTTCGGTGATAGTGTGTGATACCTGTCAAAAACTCCACACAATTCTTTGTGATGCTTCTTATGTATGATGAAAAAGCAGAAAGGTTTTCTTTTCATTTGTCATAACTTTTCGTAAGGAATTCATTACATCCACTATATAACACGTCGTGTCATCAGATTTGAACAAGTTGTCGCCGCTGCTGCTCACATAAGATGTTTCTAACACTTTTAACAATGCACTTTTTTGTGGTTTCGTCGTTAACCCCTGTTCATTAAACAATGAGCAGTTATCAAATAGATCATACCGAAAGAGCTCTTGCATATCATATGCACTAGCTCGTGAGATGAAGTAGACCTTTTTGATAGCTTTTCCGGAAGTCTTTGCACTTGGTGTTTTAGTGCTATCAAATGCGGTAGCATGACTTTGTGGATGGTACTTGAGGTCCTGATTGTTTTGTCTTCGTATCGTGTTTTGCGCAGTGTGCAATAGAATTTGTCACCGATCTTAAATTTGTTTAATAATATTTCCTTTGTATCTTGTGAAACCAATGCTTTTGTTACTAAATTGTGTAATGGATTAGATAGCATATCAAATGGGTTACCTTTTTCTGCAATATATTTAACATTGAGGTCACGCTTGCATGCTCTGGGTTTCCTTCTTACAAAACTTGGTGGATGTTTAAACCTTCGGCAAAAGCAATGGAGCCTGTTATTTCTCGAAATAGATTCGATATCATCAAACTTGATGTGTTATCTTCCACTCTGCTACAAATTGTTTTTATTTGGTACGCCCTACAATGCTAGTAGAGCTATTTTGGGATCTATTAAAGGGGGGGGGGGGGGAGGGACTGTGGAAGGTAATGGTAAGTCATTTCGACAACAATATTTTGTTTATTATCAATAATACCCATTTTACGTAATATTTTCTAGGGTTCTAGGGGAAAACAGCGTTAAGGGGGTAGGACAGGTGATTAATTACCCCTTCCCCTTAGTAATAAGAAGGACAAATTTCATAGAAATCGACAATGTATTAACATAAATATGAGCAGATTTGTGATCGCACGGCCGCCATCTTTAATGACACCATATTTGGAAAATATACCAGGTGGTGGATGTCTACCCAAACTCAAAAACTTACTAGGACAACTACTACACATTCCCAAAAAAAATTCGCCCTACGCAAACTTTCCTATACAGGACTGCAGTCAGGTCCAGGACTATATTTACCGATCTTGTATGGAAAATTGTTTTAGAACTCTTTGCATAGCCGATATATCAAGGTATAGACATCTGGATTTTTAACTTTCTGCAACTCTTCTCCATAGAACCCTTCTTCAATGTCTATGTATTTTTCATCTTAAAGCAAATATTTATGTCAGTGAGCGTGAGTCATACATGTTGTTTAATCGCAAACGAATCTGTAACAGGCAAAGTATTTAGCAATCGTAGAAAAATATATTATTTTTAACTTCCGCTGTAGATGTTATTTGTATTTTATATAATATGTACCTTCACAATCAAAATTCGACGATTTTCACGATAAAAAAAAATTAATACAGCGTTGCAGTATTAAATTAGGTAATAGGGAGGGTAAGAGGTTTAATAATATGCAAATGGCAATTAGGTATGTAAAATAAAAATAAAAACATACAACCAACCTTGGTCCTCTCCTAATTTTCTCTTATCGACGAACGGAAACATCCGGTAAACGGGTATACCTATAACCGGATGTTCAACAATTCATGGCATATTCTTGGCCCTTTTGCAAAAAATATCATTTCCTCTTTCTTTAATAAAAACTACGATATTTTGTGGTAAAACTTTGTATAATAAAATAAACAATAAAACTAGGGTAAATTAATTATTCTGAATTCCATAAGATGGACCCCTCCTATACTCTTCTATGGTTTTGTTCTTTGTTTTAGAGTATCTACTCTATATATTCCTACTTTTAATTTTTTTTTTTTACAAAGGTCGTATCGTATCTGTTCGTTCGTTTGTATTGGCTCTCTGGAAATTAGCATTTAACTAAGATCTAGCGATCTATTTTTATTATATTTTTATTCATTGATTTTGTAGTCGTTTGAGTTAGTCTTGTGTCTTGTTTGTTGTTGTTAATATCGGTCGTAATAAAAAGGGAATTAAGTACTTACTTATATTAATAATTAATAAATTTGACAACAGAGAATATCACGCGAAATAATTATCTATATTGTTTTATCCTATTCAGTTTTAATTTTTGTGTCTGCTTATCAAATTTGATAACTCAAAAGTTCTACGCACACGGGGTATATTATGGCGACAGTGGGGCTCCGATAATCCCACGAATTTACTCAATTTGCTTCAGACGAACATGATTAAACAATTACTTTGCATTCAGATTTTGGGGAGTAATTTGGCCACGCTTTAATTCGATAATTGATTTTAATGTCGGCCTAACCAACAATTCTCCGCGGTCGTTATCCCCCTGTTGTGCGTCTCTGACCGACATTATTAAATTCACTTGTGCGGCCCGAAAATTTCACCTGAATCATAGTTAATAAAGCAAGACCAAGTGTAGCTCGCATTTAAATTAGGAAATAATCACTAACCTTGAAGAATTTGAAGATTGAACGAAACAACAAGAAATTAATTTTAAAAATTATGCATATTGCACTAACCCAAACTAACCTAAAAAAGATTTTCCAGGAGAAAAGTTAATATATAACTTAATATTCTTTAGTCAATTTTACGCCTTATATATTAATATTAATAAAAGAAGACAGAACTAAATTTAATCAGGCTCGTTTTTTAAAATTATTTAGAGTAATAACGTATTTTGTAGGTCACCTTCCCCAACCCCTGAGGCCTCATCCACTTTAAAATCTTAAATAGCACTACCCCAACTTGTGTTTAAATATCTGGGCAGCATCGTTCTCACGAACAATGCAGATTCTGCCAACCTATGGCTGAAACCTCAGAGCATCTACTCTGCGAATGTCAGGCAGTGACTCGCCAAAGGTTGAGGCATCTCGAAAATGCCCTTGTGGCACCTGGAGGTCTATAAAAACTCAACCCTAGAAATATTCTGATGTTCAGAATGTAAAATAGAAGGGTATACAAAAGGTTAATTGTGGTCCACGTGTTGAAGGGAAAATCTAGCCGAGCTATCCCTCTACCATACACTGAAAAAAAAATTTATTTGATCCAAATAAAAATGGAGTTTATTCAAGCAAATATTTGTTTGATAATGGCCAAACAAATATTTGTTTGAATAAAAAATAATATTAATTTGATTTATTTTGAAGATTTTCTTTGTTCGAAATAAATATTTATTGCGAACAAACAATATGATTTTATAATCGTTGTTCACATCAAACAAAAATAACTTTAAAACAAATAAAATTATTTTGATTCAAATACCAGAAATTATTTCGTACAAATACCCAAAGCATTAGTTTAAATACCCGGCCTAATTAAATTAAGACACAAAGCTTTTGGAACAAATATAATATATATTTGTTCTAAAACCTTTGTGTTTTGATTGAAATTTGAGGTATATTTGTTCCAAAAACTTTGTATTTTAATTTAAATAGGTCGGTTATTTAAACCAATGTTTTCGGCATTTGTACGAAATAATTTCTCTTATTTGAATCAAATAATTTTTTATTGCTCAAACCTGTTCAATGTTTCCTGCTTGGTGTTGGTGATGACTTAAATAAAAAAAGAAATTTTGGCTATTGCAAATATGTGTTGATCTTTCTAAAAGAACTATTTATTGACATTCAGTTAGATGAGTGATCAGAGGTCGATGTCATTAACAAATAAAAAAAGGTATAACAAATATGTAGCTTAAAAAAAATACTGTTATTATTCTTAAGACGTATTTAGGTTTCACGTTTTGGCTGAAATAAACTATATTATGTCTTAGTTTTCTTTTAATTGCTAAAGAATCTAAAATCCGAACCCTATCTAACCAACCGATTTGTAAATGGTATGTCAGAACACTTAGCTTTTAATTACCAAATTCATGACAGGAACAGTTGTCCACAGTAAATAAAATAAAAGTTTAAAAGGAATATCCAAGAAACATTTTTATTCAAATGTATATTAAAAACAAATAACAAAACGAGTATTCCCAAAATATAAATAAGCTAAAAACATCTTTTTTCTAAAAACTAGATAGGAACATAAATATATTCTGGGATAAGTTGCACTACTTATTAATTTTAACGGTAACTCACTAGTTTTTATAAAAAAAAATATTAAAATTCTAGAGTCCATAAAAATTTTATCATATAAAAATAGTGAAAGGCAGTAACATTTTACTTAATTAAACTAATAGGACATACAACTACCTCTTCAGATCAAGTATAATGAGCATTGCATGGAAATGGCACAAGATTGTCACCGATTCTATTGTTAGTAACGACATTAAATCGATTTCCATCAGGCTACGTAAAACTTCGATGCCGTCAATATTTTGATCTAAAAATAAAACAACAATAACTAAAACAAAAAATGATAGAAACAAAACAGTTGTGACTGTTGTTCATGATGCTATTTGAATAGCCTTCTACACTGTTTAAAAGTATATCTTATCCATTTAACTAAAATAATATATTTTTTTAAATACTATTAGATTTAATCGAAATAAAAAAATAATTTGCTTCAAAACTATACTTCCATGGATCAACCATTTATTTATTCAGATTGAATAAATAAGGCTTTGAAATACCTATCAATTTATATTATATTATGTAGGTACAAGGACGAAAAGGACGCCATTGAACTTGTACAACGTAAAAAGCAAAAATACTCAATCAAGATCGTACGCCAATAAGCGTACTGTTATACACTAATTGTAGACGTATATCGCGTGAATTCATCTGCATTTCTAGGTAGTCACAGCAGAAAACAATTTTTAATTACTAGTAAAACACACGCCATTTTGATTATGAGAGAACGCTTCTTATTTACAAACGATTATTATGTACCAAGCTAAGGAATATAATAAAAACGCAACTTACCTTGAAATGAGGGCACAAATGACCCAAGTCCCACTTAATTAATGTATTTTCCATCACAAATATTAAAAAATATAGCGATCTTGGGCTGATACACTCTATAAAATCTCCCTATATAGGACTGCAGCAGAAATGAAACTGAACTGATGGCACGCGAAGGGGGCTGGAGGAGCGTAGAGCGTCGACGCGGCTGCGCAACTGCTACGAGTTGTACGAAACTCGGATGAAATAATAATATTTGGTCCAATATTCACAATCTTTAATTTAAAGCAACCCTTATTTGTTTTAAATAACGAAGAGGTTTCGTATCTTTAAAGCTTTAAAGCGAATAAATATTTGTTTAATATGTAAAAAAGTCTTGCTATCACAAGGCAAAGAAATATCCAAGAAAAGTCAAACACGCCCAATTATTTAAATTAAAGAAATTTTGTTTAATCTAAATAATTTTTATTTAATTCAAATAAATAAAAAGCAAAGAAATATTTATTAAGGTTTTTTTGCCACATTTTTATCAGTGTACCCAACTTGTGAGTGACACTTCTCGGAAATTAACGAGATTTTGGTACGAAATGTGTGCAAAATCGAGGCAAAATTTTGAGAAAATGTTTAAAAACTGGTTTTTGCAAAAAGAAAATTAAACGTAAACGGTGAAAAGGATCCCAAGTCTGAATTAAAACACTATTTTAGTGCCTGATTTGTGTACTTTTTTTTGCAGTAACCCAATATTCGTTTCCTGCTTTTTAACTGATTTATTAAGTGCTCAAAATGATTTCCATATTC
>MU182183.1:70199-104707 GCA_016904865.1 Pissodes strobi | reverse complement strand
TATTCGTTGAAATTTAGATGGCCTTGCAAGTCTCTTTGGTTTTCAAGGTCATGAACAATCGAAGACCTTATAGTTTGGCTGAGCATTTCAGCGTAAACTTGGCCGAATAAATTTCCTTCGATAAAAAGGACTTAGACACAAGTAAAAAATGATGGCCACAACGAGCACATTAAATGTGAAATGATTTTACAAATTTTATTGAAAATATTACAAAAGGAACAAAAACAAAAAAATAGAGAATTTTACATATGTTTTAATTTAGCTTGGGATTATTTTTCATCATTTACGATTATTTTCTGATTTTTCCTGCCAAATTTTGTAAAAACCGTATTTTCTCAGAATTGCGTATTTAAATGTCTTTAATTTTGGTATCGCTGAAATGGATTTTTAATAAGCTTTTCAGAGAAACGTTGCAAGAGGAGTAGTGCCATTTAAAATCTTAAAGTGGATGGATGAGGGTAGTACTTCAGGAGTGGGAGAATTGGTCCACAAAATGTAATTTTTTCCCGCATTTTTGTTAAAGTTTCATGAAAAAAAGTATTGAAAACTAATGACTTTCTAGTAGTGCTTGATTATTTAAGGAATGTTTTTCCAGTATTTTGTAATAAATAACTTAGTTCTTATATAAAAAAATGGCGTTATATTTTATATGTTAAATAAATAAAGGCATATTTTTGAAAATTGACAAAAAAAATTTTCAAAATAATTTCCATTTTCGACATTGGCCGCTCTGGATTTAAATTAATTTTTTTTGTTAAGCCATATCGATCATAATATTGGGGAAGAGGAAACGTTATCTTTGTATAAAATTTGATTTTTATGACCAATAAATTAAATTCTCTTTATTTGGATTTTTTTCCTGGCAAATGTCTATGCCAATGTCACATTTTCGGCAGTACAAATAAGACAAAGTTTTCACGAAACAATAAGTGAAATTTTAAGGCACGTACCTCGTGAAGAAGTTTTCCACGAGTTCAGACTTTGGTACAATTATATACTTACACAGTCAAAAAGAATAAAAATTGTTTGCTATTTCAATTTATTCCAGCGTGTTTCTATTTTTGGATATATTGATGCGAAACTGTTTTAGAGGTGAAGGTCTTTCATGAAGGAGAGGGCCTCGGCCGGCGTCCCTAAAGTAGTCGGGAGCTCTATCGATTTTCAAACCTTAGGAAGAAGGGTCGGCCGGCCGACCGGCTGGACTGGCTGGCAGATCAAAACTTTTCATATAAATTCTTTTCCCATCGCAAAAATAGGCATCTTTTTCTGTCGAATTTTATGCTTCGAAGTTTTGTGAAAATAAATTCTTGCTGGAGCGCAAAAATAACGCCCTCTATTAATAATGAATTCTATAGCTTTTTCAAACGTTTTTAATTTATGTAAGATGTATATCTCTACGCAAAACAATTTTAGAGTTAACAAATGTTTCAAAGATATTCACTATGTGAATCCCAAGGGAAAGGATATTTTCTCTTATTGGCTAGGATATAGCCCCAAAATATAACTTTCATTTTTGTTTCACAGAAATTGCTGCAACCAGTCATTTTTCAATGCAATAAATAACAAGAAGCAATAGGGAAATTATATTGGCGTTATCTAAAAGTCTTGATAAAACTGTTCTCTGCCCTATGCTATGGCTGCTTCGGACTGACGTTATCCAAAGGGCCGAAACTAGTCGTGTTTTAAGCTAATTCTGTTCAATACGCGGTTAGTTCCAAGCCATTAAAAATGGTAAGGCAATGTCTTATGTTTGAACGATAGCAATGTATACCACCGCAGGTATTTTTATGATAACCTTCGATGGGTGTGAGATACCTTGACGACATTAAAAATAACAAAGCATTTTCATGGTTTCAGAAGGTTAAGGGACACAGTTTGACCCATACAAATTTGCGCTGAGATGTGTACATTAGCCGCGTTCGTTTTTGTCATCTTTTTCCTCGATTTGCTCTGAAAATTTGACAGCACGACTTCTGTGTATTTAAAAGGAAAATCCAAGTCACGTGTCTGTCAAAATGTTAGAGCAAATCGAGGAAAAAGATGACAAAAACGAACGCGGCTAAGATGTTCCAACGAGGACTGAACAAGGGCATATTTTTGACCTTCACTGTATTTTTAATACAAACCAAAATAGCCATTCGATGTTTTTTTTTTCTGCTAATACAAAAATTGAACCAACAAAACATTTGACCCAAAAACAAAAGACTTACGCCATGGATGAACTGTTTTTTTTTTATATTACTACCTTTTTGGACTCGCTAATATCCTATACCTGTCTTTAGCTGTTTACGAAATAATGACAGTTGAAAGTCGAGCATTTTGACACTTTGACAGGCTCTAAAATCTAAACCCCACGAGATCAAAGAAAACAGTTTGCACATTCCTATCTTTGGTTTTCATAAGCTATCGACTGACAAACTGTGAATTTAACCGGAGGCTTAAAAGTTCTGGTTAATTTTGTCCGCGTTTCTTTGATTTCGTGTGGTTTAGATTTTAGAGCCTGTCAAAGTGTCAAAACGCCCGACTTCGAACTGTCAATATTTCGTAAACAACTAAACATAGGTATAGGATATTATACACGAAATGTGTTTAGATTTCTCTAGAGAGTCAAAAAATGTAGTAATATACAGGGTGTTCCAATTAAAAAACAGTTCATCCATGGCGTAAGTCTTGTTTTTGGTTCAAATGTTTCTTTTGGTTCAATTTTTCAATTTAGCAGAAAAAATACATAGAATGGCTATTTTGGTTTCTTTTAAAAATACAGGGAAGGTCAAACATAAGAGTGTTCAGTCCTCCTTGGAACACCCTGTACATACGCAGGTATTTTTGTGATAATCTTCCATGAGTTTGAGATATCTGGACGACATTAAAAAATGGGAAAGTGGTTTCTTGTGTTTAAATGGCTCCAAAAGGTGGAAGGACACAGTTGTGTACCGACATGATGTGTACCACGTAGGTATTTTTACGGTATCCTTCGATCGTTTTGAGATACCCGTTAAAATGTGTATCTCTAGCGATATCACTCAGGGAAAGGAGAGTACAAGAATGGGAAGAAGTGGAGTGCGGAGGTTTAGAGTAGATACGAGGATAGGAGGGCTTAGCTGAAATCATATCGATATCGCTTTGAGAGTTGGTATAGATCTAAAGGTTTTTAAGTGAAAAATTAAATTGGAGTGGAAATTTGAGATATGGCTCACACTTAGAGGCCGACGTTATTATGTCACAAGTGCGATTTTTCAAAATTTTGCTTTGATACACAATAACTGTCCAAAAAATTAAACAATTTTGGTGAAATTTGCTGGGTTGTGAATCCTATTGAAATTGGGGAAAATGGGAATATGGCGAGTGTTTTTGGGCATGTATATTTTTTAAAAAAAGGGCCACTTTGGGTGGTTCTAGCGTTGAAAAAGTCTCGAAGATCGAAAAAAACTGAGACGACAGTTCGAGAGAGAATTTAGATGAGAAAGACAATTCGAGAGAGAATTTAGATGAGAAAAACTCTATAAATGCATCTTTGATTGGAAAATATCGGAAAAAAGGACTCTTCAGAGGACACAATTTCGTTCTCAAAAAAATGAAGGTTTTTTGTTTATATCTATTTCAAAAACCGTAAAAGAGGGCATCTTTGAAATGATGACGGCTTTTATACAGGGTGGGGCAGTTGAATTTGTAGTTTGCGCCATCTCGAGTTTTTTGGTAGAGCAATAAAGGTCATTTTAGCTTATGATCATAAGAATAACATTGTTGGTACTCTTGATGGTATTCGACTTCCTTCCTTATTGCTTTTATAATTCGACATTTTTTACAACTTTGAGTAATAGATTCCTTTGCTTCTTTTAAATCATGGGGTAATTTGAAGGAATACGTCTTTCCCATGTTTTTTCGTCTCGTTTAAGTAAAAAATTTATATTTATGCATTTAACGTTACTTTGGGCGATTCTAGCGCCGAAAAAGTCTCGAGGATCGAGAAAAACTAATGGGAATTTAGAGGAGAAAAACCCTCTAAACGCTACTCTGTTTTGAAAATGTCGGGAAAATGAACTCTTCAGAGAAAATGTGTAAAAACCAACTTTTTTGTCAAAAAAATAGGGTTTTTATATTTTTTTCGACAATGTATGTGAAAAATCGTACATTTTGAAATGATGACTCCTTTTATAGTTGAAGTTATGTGTTTTTGCCATTTCGAGTTTTTTTGGTAGAACAATAAAGGTCATTTTAGCATACGATCGTAAGGATAACGTGGATGGTACTCGACTTCGTGCCTTATTGCTTTTATAATTCGGCTTTTTTCAGCTTTGAATAGATTCCTTTGTATGCATCATGGGAAAATTTGAAGGAATATGTCTTTCCATGTTTTGATGTTACGTTTGAATGAAATATGTAAATTTATGCATTTAATTGCGTAAAATCTAATTGACCACAAGAGGTGGTCATCATAAACATAGGAGTTTTTACAAAAATAAATGCGATTAGTCATTTAGATGTCTATAAAAGGTTGATAAAACGTTTTCAACTTTTCAGTTCAAATTGAAAAATACACTAATAATTTACCAAAAAAAAAAAACGGTTTTCTGAAACATTTTTATGATGGAATAAAAAATCGACCAAGTCGAACAATGACTTTATACTTATACATGGTCTCCCAAAAGTTTCGAAAACCATTGCAAATAACACAGGTTAACATACTAAATTGTAACATGACACATTCTATCGATTTCCAAATTTTACTTTAACAAAACATAGTAATTCATTTTCAGATTTGTGTGTATACCAGGTTGCATACAAAAGTAAATTAAACAAAAAAAATTAAATTGCATTAAATGAGGGTGGTTTAAGAAGAAGAACGAGGAGGGGGGTGGGGGGATTAGTCGTGATTCAAAGGGCATCGAAGAGCGTGTAATTGCAAGGGAATAAAATGCAGTATAAGTACATTTCCTTATCACAAATGTTCCCCTAATTTTTTTAATTGTGTTATCGTGTAAGTAGGCTTACATATTGTATAGTTTGCAGAGGAACCCCTCTAATAAAAGATTTTTATATTAGAATTAATACAAACTCCGTTATATTACAAGACTGGTTTAGGTTTCGGTCGATTTTATGGACAGCAATTTTGTCATTTTTCCCATAAAAATCCAATAAAAACATATTATTTTAACACTTTTTTACCTTCTATAGGCGTACATTAACCTAATTAAAACAGCAATACTTTATTAAAACACATTGTAAGCTAAAAAATTAAGAAGTCACTTATTTACGACATGTTGTTGGTTGTTGGTTCGTTTTGACACGTACCGCGTTGTGTTAGTAGCGCCTGCGCGTGAATTTTGCGACGTTTCTAATCGCTTTAGTTAATATCCGAAATAGTTTTTATGCATACTTTGGCTTAGTTCTTGGTTTTTGTTAGTTTTCTTTCCGGAACTGACGCGAAATTAAAAAAGTATTTTAGGATATTTTCTAAAATGTTACTTCATATACGAAAAAAATATATGTGTTACTTATAATGTATAATCCGGCAACGTTGCATTAATATTTCTGAAATTTGACAGAAACCATCGAGTTTCGATGTTTAGAGTTTCTAAAAATGATGATTTTTATGGGAATTAAATATAGGTAATTTTTTGCTTAAATAATGCATTTTCCTCATTTACTATTTTAAATGTCGTCTTTCTATAAAAAAATTATAGTAAAGAAAATCCACGCTCCGTAAAGTCGTCCGGACCCCTGCTTTATCGTTTTTAAAAACAAGTCGATAGAATTTGTCTGGTAAATAGCTAAGTACCTAAGTACTTTAAAAAGATACGAGAGCGTCCATTGAGCACTTTTGAGTCCCCCTGAATGTGAGGAAAAACTCCCATATTTTTTTGCACCTTACCAACTTAAAATAATCTAAATATGTACCTTAAAAAAAAAAACGAAATTCTATTGAAAAGAATGAGTTTGTGAAATAATGGTACCCACCTACCTAGAACAATAACTAAACCTGCCCAGATGCCTGCCTATTATTAAGTGGGTAGTATTGTTGCCGCATGGAAAACTACCAGTACTATTGTGCGTTGTCTAAGTAGGTACTCTGTTTAATGCTTACATTCCTACCTAATTGAATATTGTAGGTAAATGACAATCGGAAAAATGTAGTTAATATAGTTTACGTGGGTATCTTGGTACTTAAATAAGGCCACGATAGGTATAACTATGATATTCGACTATTTATCGGGGAGAGGAGCATTGCCTCATTGCCTTAAAACGCAGTTGAGTCAAGTTACTTGAAAAATGTGTAAACATTTACGTGGTTAGTTATTATGGTAATTTCATACCTGACAATAAATTAATTATTACAATAATTTACACACGTAAAATAAACATTTTATTAGTAGCATTTTTCAAATGACTCAAACTTACTATGTTTTCAAGGGCAGGCTAGATGTTCGCTCCTCGAAGCTGTTTCACTTACATTCTAACCCACCCGCCCTAAATAAACACTGAGATTATTTGACGGAATGAACCCTACTCGCACTTTCTGCAAAATTGCATTAACGTTACACATTTACGCAACCTACTCCCATTGTCACCGCAGTTCGATAGTAATCGGGTTCATTACTAAACAAGCCACTCCACACCTCTCAGTCCCTACCCTACGAAGCAATGATGCCCCTACCGATTCTGAGATATCAATGACCCCAACCGATGAAATCATCAACGGTGAGGGCGGAGCTAAGTCGGCTATTGCGCAAGAATACTGATCCTATTGGCTGGCGATCGGCGGCCATCATGAAAATCCTACTACGTTTAGAACGGGGGATTTCGACCTTGCCGCTAAAGCAGAAAACAAACGATGGGATATGCTGGTGCCAGAGAAGGATGCAAAAGTGGAGGGGAAAAACGGAATAGAGGACAATTTCAGTCCGGGTCCAAACCTTGGAGGAAAATGTTTTTGGAGAATGTTCATGCTGGGGTCTGGTTGAACCTGTTTCGTTTCATCCTTTAGAAGAAACGAAAGTAGTAGGAACGAAACGTAGGAAGTACGTATTTGGAGACTCCGTTCTGGTCTCGTAGACAGAGACGGACAATAAGGATTGCCGAAGGCGATGCGAATAAGGACAGGAAGTAAACAAAAAGACGAGCGGTTGCAATTGTTGATTGAAAAAGAAAGGAAGACGGATGGAATTATTTAAAAAAATAAATAAATAAGTAGCATTGCCCGAAAATATATCAAGAATAGCACGAAAGCGGTTGCCATGAATTTTTGTAGTTCTTATCAGTATAAGTCTCATTCTTTAATTTTTAACCAAAGCTAACCCAATTATCATTTAAGATCTCCTTGATTATAGAAAATGCTTCCCAACGATAATTATTCATTATCGCAAAGCGAAATGGAAACCATGATGGTGAAATTTTTACCGCCGTGTTCTATTGACAACGCATTCCACTAAAATGAAATTTTTCTTCAGAATCGTTTGCTGGGTTCATAGGATAGGCATCTAGATATACACAAGATCCAGTAAACGTTTGTAGGTACTTCAAAATGGTTTGAATTTGATGCCTACCCATAGCAGATAGATATAGTATATCTAATCTAAGTTGAACCATTTTATAATAGTCTTTTATTATAAAATGGTTGAACCGACGGGACGTAAAAACCTCCAAGCGACCACATTAAACGAATATTGAATAAATTGAACCGGCTACATCAAAGGACCTAATAATACGATTTACAAAATCGAAAGCTTATTCTACCTATGTTTTAATAATTTAATCTTGCTGTCTCGTACGGCCGCATCAGATTTTCGCTTTAATCTGTATCATAATATCGTTTGCATAGGTACCTATCCCCAGAGATGCTATTGTGGAATAGGTATATTAACATCAACAATATTCTCTAAAATGTAGGGATATTCCGATACTCACAAAAAAAATACTGATATAATATCAATATTTTAATTGTTTTCGTTACCAAGGAGCGGAGCCTGGGGTAATATAGAACATCGGGAAATAAGAACCAGGGTAGATTTTTCATCTCAAAACAAGCCTAGGAATTTTGGAAAAATATTTAAATGGTTCTTAACTGCCATATTTATATCCAAAATAATTTATAACTTTATATTATAAATTTTCTTATTTCTATTAAAATCAAAAGTTTTCAATTGCTATTTCAGAGTTGCAAAATTTAGATGATGCATCATAAGAAATCTCTTTTTGGATTAATTTACGTTTGTTATATTGTAATATATCATTTTTCATGTATGCAAGGATTAATATTAAATATTGTTGATGATAACAGTCTGTTGTGAATTTATATATTTTTTAATCCCCGTCTTTTTGTGGATTTGGAAAAATATGAACTTGAACCTGTGGGTAATAAGAACTTAGCAAAACTCAACAAAACTATAGTTTTTCTTATACCTCTTATACCTAACTACCATGTCTGTGAGGAAAAAGTGAGTAAAAGCTTTTTTATGAACCCATAGAAATGGGGATCTACCCTTTCCACGTGAATGAGCTTCATCTTATTCGTTCTGTGTATAAAACGTTAAAAAAAATCCTAAATATGGCGCCAAATGCCATGCAAACATATTTTGAATAAAGTAACCTATTTTCTTAAGTTTTTTCTTTGTGTATTACTTTTAAATTGTTAATTTAAGAAATAACGAATATTCTGTTGATTGTTTAAAGTTAATTTTCTGTCAATAATATATTATTTTTCTCAACCTAAATTGAAATTTTGTGAAAAATAAAATGGGCATCGTTGTAATTTTGAGACGTTGTTACTTTTTTGTTATAGATCTTTTCTGAAAGCTTTTAACACACCAACCATCTAAATTTTAGCCCTTATCATTAAAATTTTGGCTCTTGTAACACTAGGCTCCCCTATTTTAATATCGATACCAACTTTCTATCAAATACCAGATCACTGAGAAAGTATCGATACTTAGACTAGAAATGAGCCATATTTACTTGGCCGAGAAAATCTTCATATATACACAAGATCCAGTAAACGTTTGCAGGTATTTCAAATTGGTTTGAATTTTGATGCCTGCCCATATAAGATAGGTAGGCATAGCATATCTTATCTGTGTTGAACCGATATAAAAACCTCTAAGCGGCTACGTCAAACGAATATTGAATAAATTAAACCGGCATAAGTGGCTACATCAAAGGACATAATAATATGATTTACAAAATAGAAAACTTATTTTAGGTACTATGTTTCAATAATTTAATCTGGAATTTAATCCCGCTGTTTCATTAGGACCGCGTCAGATTGATTTTCTCTTTAATCTGTGTCATAATATCGTTTGCAAAGGTATCCCAAGAGATGCTATTGTGGAACATCTCTCATTAGGGTGGCCTACATTTCGCAGGATGTCCTGAATTCAGGGTCCATACGTCTTGCGTCCGGCTGAAGGTGTGGTTTGCTAAAAATAAACCTTAATTCCAGCTAAGCTATTTCATAATTTATGAAACAGACCAAAAATTGGAAAACCGGTCTATTTGTTATGAAGCTTTTCAAAAATTAAAGAGAGATAAAATTTATCAGAGAATGGAAGATTTCTTTTGGTTTTCATGATCTCTAACATGAATCCTTAAAAAATGTCCGGATAACAAAAGAAAACAAATTAAAGAGTTTTTTCTTACTTATACTCCATATTTGTTTCTCACAATAACTTACTCTTGAAGCTTGAATTTTTTTCATTAAAAAATGTGATTACGTATGAATCTGTCTTACAAATAGTTAAATAATTGTCGATTGAAGCAGATTTTGTCATCCTTTATGAATAATCTTGTGTTCGAAAACCTACCTACTCTAGAAAAATCATACTCAACTGATGAAAATATAATTCAAAAATTAATACATTCTTTTTTGTCCAATCCTAATCTAAACTGTTTTTTTTTTAATAATAATTCAATTTGTTTTTTAATTTATGGATGAAATTCCAACTAGTTTTATTGTTTATAATTTTGGCACGTATGTATTTTTTTCAAAATTCTTAGTTTCATATAGTGTTATCACATTTTGATATATTAAAATTTATATTGTTCAAGTTGATTCTCCTGGCTAGAAACTGTGCTTAGGGTTTTTCCCTACATTTATGAGAAAAAATTTTAAAATATTATTCAACTGGGCCAAAAAATTAATTCATGTTCCAATTTCTTGGCAATAAATTGAGACAAAAATTTGAATTTCAATACAGCTATCTAGACTAGGGCTGTGCCGATACCGATACTTATATTCAGTATCGGATATCGGCCGATACTTACTAATTTACGATATTCACCGATACCTAAATTTTCAGATACAAATGTATCTTATTTCAGGTACTGTTCTTTCTCGTGTTATTGGGGTTTAACGTAAGAGAGTCATGTTCCTAATATTATTTATTTTTAACATCTGAAATGTTTGTCTCACATGTTTTAGTTGTTTCTTCCTCCGCAAATGTCATGAACATGTCGCAAAGTGACTGCCTACTTGCTGAAAAAGTAGTTAAAATTTTGGCACCGTTTCAAGAAGCTACAAAAACACTAATTCTGCTTCTTTAGCGGATATTTTTCTACTAACTAAGGGCATTGAAATTGTTTTAAAAAATTATTCAGAAGTAAAAGGTGTAAAATCACTCGCAAAGGAATTATTAGCAGGACTGAATTAATCGCATCAGTTTCATAAAGATAACGAACAAAACATCAATAGCAGCCAATTTACATGACGAAGCTCCACATTTATCCCCGGAAAGTCCGAAAATCAATCAGTTGCAAATTTAAGCCTTTCAGAATAGTGCATGATTAAATTGCATATTTCATTTGTCTCTTTCTTTGATGGGGAAAACTAAACAACTTCTACAAAGTAATCAAAGGAGTCCACACACTCAAACCTATGATCTTGATAGAGATCCAATTATATTTACAGCCCGCTACTTAGCAATACCAGCAGGGTCTGTTTTTTCTGAACAATTTTTTTTTAAGCTGGCAATATTGTAAATCCATCCAGAACATCGCTGACATCTGAAAATGTCCAAAGATTAACATTTCATAAAAAAGTATTAAACTGTTAAATGTTTTGTTTTAATTTTAACTATTATCAGTATAAATATAAATAAATAAAAACATTATTAAAAAAAAAGTTTTTATCTGAATTTCAGATATATTCAGATACAGAATCGATATCGGATTTAAAGGTATCGGAGTATCGGTAAGATAACTTTTATCCCTACTAAAATGGACATTCCGTGCTCGTATCTAGTTAGTGTTTGATAGGTAAGTATATGAGCATCCCAGTTAAATTCTTCATAAGTACTATAACTTTTCAGAAAATAGTCTCTCCCTATTCGGGATATGATGAAATAATTTATCGAATATACAGAGCAAAACGTACACAATTTCAGTGTGCTCTCTAAATTTAGAAAAGCTCCCAAGATTATCAGATAAAAGTCCAGAGCCAAGCTAACAACACGGTGCTGTTGACTAAGCAGTGCATTACAAATGCCTACTTTTACAAGATATCTGTAGTTAATAAGAGTTCTGTCATTTCAGCTACTTTGTAATTTTTGTTCGATTGTTCTGAACGCTTTGATCGCATGTAGTGTCCCTTACAACCTATTCTTTTTAATGTTTCGCCAAGTTTTTAAGCTCTAATCCCATGCCATTAATGCATCTGCTATTGCATCAGTCTTTTTTGTATTTAGCATCCCCTGTAGGTTTGCGAGTAGCTTCGTATTAGTTAGCCCCTTATTTGCCTGCGGCACGGTATAAATAAGTATTGTACTCTGCCTGCGGCATGAATATTTGCGCCTAGGCTTTTGGTGTTTGTTGCCAATCCATCGCCTTTATATTCTTTGAAAATTTGGGCTCTCTGTAATTTTATTATATATTTTTTACCTGCTCAACGCCCTCGCAGTGTAAATTTGCCTGGGGAGACCAAATTGTAGATGGGTGCTCTAAATGAGAACGAACATGGGCATTATAAAGGCTATATTTCTATATAAAAGTATTAAAAGTGTTTAAAAAAATAATTTTTAAGTTTACTTCATTACAATTATGTGTCTTCGAAAAAAATGTCTCCAATTACAGATCAAAAGGTTGTACATCAAGAGTCTTAAGGATGCATTTGCTCTTGGATTTTCCAATCTCCAAATACGGCAATTTTGCTTGTTTGCAAAGCCATCAATGTGAAAATGTACCTCGTCGATAAAAATATTTTTAATTGAAATATTTATTCCTTGTTCTCGTATCCATTCGGATTGATGCAAACACAAGGCGCTGCTGATGATCTCGAGGCTCCAATTCCTGCGTTCTTTGGAGTGAGTTTAACTGATTAATTCGCTATGTAGGATGGCCCATTTGCTGCTATCGATGCTCTTGAGTTTTCGGCCACACGTTCGCGAACATTGGCAATATTTCTTTCCGAACGACCTGAGCATCTGAGGGGTTTTGATGTTAACTACGGATCCAGTTTGCTCGAATTTTTGGACCACATTCCAAATTGTCCTCTCAGAAGATCGATTTGGCTCTTAAAAAATCACGTAGAGCACGAAACGATCGCCCATTTTCATAATAGGCTTGAATAATTTTAACGCCCTGTAATTTTATTTATGTTTTTAGATTAGATTTTTTCTTCTATAATTATATATTATTGTTAGGCTAATGAAATTCTGTTGGGTTGCTTTTGTTTGTGAAATTCATGAAAACACATTCTTTGTTGAAAGTAAGAATTAACCATTTAAATGCACAATCAAAGGCGTCCTTCACATTAAAAACCTAAAGGGCTCAAATTACTGCCTTGAGTAACACCACACCTGGAAAAGTCCGTGAAAGGGAATCTCCCACTTTTTCCACCCGTGATCTGTAGGCGAGGTAACGATAAATCCCTGGAGAAACGAAATTTTAAAAGCTTACCCAGCACCACCCGATGGTGGTGGGTAAGAAGATCAAGAGCCTGTGCACAATCAACTGTGGCCTCGTATCAAACTATTTCTGGTTTCGTGACTAACATTGTTCATGATATTTCTATAGAACCAAAACCTCCCCAATCCATCACCAAGTTCACCATCTGCAACGCCCTTCCAAAAATCCTTAAAGTGTTCTTTTCGAATTATTGTGTTGCATTTACTGGATGCTTTAAATCACGTACTATTCATGTGATATTGGGGGAACTTCTCCTTCAAGAAGTAGTGATAAAATAGTTGCAACTGGCATTGTAGAAATTCCAACTCTGCGAGTTTATTTTTACAACGCCAGGATGGTTATTATGAAATATTTTTAAAAATCCAAAACCTGTCAATGACAAAATTTACTCTAATATTTATTACAAAAATGAATGAGATGGTTGTAAAATATAGTGAAAAGTTTCATTCTTGGCTCGAGGTACGTCATATACTATTTAACCAATCAAACATACAATCACGGTCGTCCTTTAGCGTTCCTCACATTAAAAACAGAAAGGGCCTAAATTACTATACCTGGAGGAACATCATCAGATTAGAAGAAGAGGATCTTCCCACTTTATCCACTTGTGATCTGGACTCTGGAGGTGGGTTAACTATGAGTAGCTTGAAACCCGAAATGTTAAAAACATATGCAGCATGAGGATCTTATCAAAAGGTCAAAAGCCTTCACGCAATCGATATAAATGGTGGTCAACTGTCTCGTTAGAAACATGACGAGAAAGCACGCATAAGTTAAGTAACTGTAAAAGAAAATTCACTGTTGCTAACTTATGCGTGCTTTCTGTCATGTTTCTAAAGGGACAGTTGGACATCAATTTATATTGCGTGCGTCTCGTCACTAGCATTCTTCATGATATCTCTGCGTACAAAATCATTGGAAATTTGTCTATAATTTTTAACAATAGTGTTTACCTGCTAATATCAGAAAAATTTAAGCAAAAGGCGCGACCAAGAAGTCAGCATAACCTTTGCAAAAACATGAACAAATGCTATCAGATGCACTTTTTGTGCTTCAACTTTTTAATGCTATTTATAACAGGTTTTATAGATTCCTATGAGAAGCAAACAGCTCTCCAGTATTACCATCAAATTCACCATCTGGAACGTACTTTTAAAAATCCTTTGTTAAATTAATGAATTGCCTTCATACTTGCATATTGGATGCTTTAAATCGGACACTATACATGTGACATCTGGCAACTTCTTCAAGAAATAGTGACACCTATGGAATTGGATTCTATAGGAAATAAAGCCGTTTTAATCAATAAATACCTACCTATATCTATAGAATTCTCCACATTCATATGAATAAGCACTCGACAGGTATAGAAGATTGATTCTCAGAATGCATCTGCTTATCGAAAGGACGCACAATCGCGAATTTGACCTGAATCATTTCCATTACTACTCTGAATCGTCTAGTTTCGCAAAGCGACCGGGTTCCGTAAATGACCTGGTTTTTCTCGGAAACTGCACGTATTATTATAGAATGGCGAGTAGAGAATGGTTCAACTCGGGCTCCTTATTATTATTATTGTGTAAACGGCCGTTAATCGAAGCTTTTTTCTAAGGCCAAGTCAAGGTTATAAAACGCATCGGCGGACGTTCGTTGCTTGTAATAATGTAGGTCATGTAGTTTATTCGGCGTACAGGGTGCGTCATAGATAAATAGATATCTTTATATTTACTCTATAAGATAATAACGGTCGATATCGAAAGGGATTATTAAATTTTATTAATTTCAATTAAATTAATATTAGTACTATTTATATAAACATGAGCGAGAAAATTGCAAAAGAACTAGTGAAAGCTCGTAAAGCCGTAAAGCGGAAATATCAAGCCCTAAAGTCAGATATAGCAGAATCAAAAATTCGCCAAGAAAAAGAGTTAAAGCAAATTACTCAACCTTTGCAGGGATTAATTAAAACTATAAAATCGGAACCATTATAAAAAGTATCTTCACCTTCATTATTTTCAACTCTTCGACATTCTAACTTTACCTATCAAACAACAACAAGAAGACAAACAAACATATATAAAAGAATATCTCCCAACTGATATACCATCATTTTTGCAAGACGAAGAAATGTTTCAGGAGAATGATGATAATGATGATGATGTTTTTTTACCCCAGCTCTAGTCGCAGATTGAGTTCCACAATGAGATCACAAGCAAGAGAACGTACTTCTAGTCCAAACGAGTCCACTATAATCGGTGGTACGTTTTGAGCACAATATAAACGAAAGTAACAAGAAATACATCATCAAGCCTTAAACTCTTAAACCTAAACCAAATCTAACCTACCTGTGAATCGAAAGTCTTAGGCTTGTCTAATAAATTATTATTATCAGTCTTCAGATACATCCAATGTTTACTAAATAAATAAATCTATTTAGTAAACTTTAGTACATTCATCCAACAAGCTTTGTTCATATGCAGGTGTGGAAAATATTTGTCTGACCATAGCCTAGTAATGAGTTAGAAGGGTTGAAAATATCGTAATACACACATTAGAACCTTCTTTAATGCTTAATAATTTTTTTCTACAACCGTGCGTAAAATATTACACTTTACGCACTCTCTGAGTCGGAAAATATACGTTTTTAATGCAGTGCGTAAAATATATCAGTAATGTATTTCAGGTCATTGCAAAAATCGGCCAAATGAAATTCAGATATAAAAATGGGCAAAAAAGATTTGAAACGGTTCGAAATATTGACCATTAAAAAACCAGGTCCAATGCAAACAAAATTAAAATTTATTTTTTAATTTTGGGAAAACCATGTCTTCTGGGCCAAATTAAATTGGATCCTTTTTTAATGCTTAATGACTTTTTATTTTCAAAGGATTTACTATCATTTTTGGATATGTTATGGCCTAAGATATTAGAATCAAAAAGTACTTTGCAAAGCGGGTGTACTTCAGTGGCGTACAGAAATGTTGAATTTACTTAAAATTTTTAAAATAAAAAGCAATTATTTTAGATTTTAATGTACGCCACTGAAGTAGACCCGCTTTGCAAAGTTCTTTTTCATTCTAATATCTTAGGCCATAATATAAAAATGATAAAAAATGTTTTGAAAATTAAACGTCATTAAGCATTAAAAAATTATCCAATTTAACTTGGCCCATAAGATATGGTTTAAAGCTTAAAGTATCAATTTAAATTTTGTTTGTATTGACCTGGTTTTTTTTAATAGTGAATATCCGAACCCTTTCAAATCTGTTTTGCCTATTTTCACATCTTTGTTTCTTTTGGCTGATTTTTGTAACGACCTGAAATACATTGGTTTTGAAAAATACCCCACTTTTCTGTACGCCACTGAAGTAGACCCTCTTTGCAAAGTTCTTTTTAATCCCAATCCCCATAATATATCCAAAAATGATAAAAAGTCCTTTGAAAATAAAAAAGTTATTAAGCATTAAAGAAGGTTCCAATTTAATTTTGCCCACGGTGTATTATACCTTAAACACTACGTACGTACGTTAAACACTACGTACTTACGTACAGGGTACGTAAGCTCGAAAACTATGGGGGTTGCAAAAAAAAATTAAATACAAAAGTTGTTCCTAGTAAAATGATCTTTATTTTTTTTGTATTTTTTTATCGTCACTTTTTATATACAGGGTGGTCAAACAAAGTTACATTTTTGTAAATGAAACATCCTATATTTTATTACATTCTTGAATAGCCCTGTCAAAGACAAATTCAACGATCTATATGAGTCTGCGATGCACCGTTTCTAACCTATTAGCGATCATCTTCAGAATTAAGGTTATGTTTAAATGATCATTGTTGAGTTGCTCATTAACTTTTTAAACTTTTGTCAACGTATTATTTTTTAGAAAATACTTTTCTTTAGGCAATGATCAAATTTAAAATATATTTTTAAAAATACGCGGTGTTGCCACGTTTCACAAAGTGATACTTTTCTCAATATTCCTAAATGAGACACCCTGTATATTATTGAATTTTTGAATAGCCACTTTAATAGCAATTTCAATTATATAACATAGTACGGGCAGACTCCCGTTTTGGCTTAATTGGCGAATAAATTCAAAAATTGGTTATATGATTTAAATTATTTAAGATAAGATATGAAACTGGGAATTAGGTTCTTATTAACTTTTTCACAACTGCTTTAGGACGCTGTTAAGAGGTAATTAAAAACAATATCAAGCTTTGTGCAATGTTGTCAAATTTCGCAAATGACTTATTTCTACGTCTAAATGTCTAGGTAAATGACAACAAAAAATTAACACTAATTACAAACGTTCCCTGCTGCATATTACTTACAATTAAAATTAATTAAATTAGATTTTCAATATGTCCGCCGTTTTGAAGAATACAAGTAGTCCACATATGCTATTTCTAAATGGTGTATGGCATTTGAGACGTAATTCGTTTCATTCGTATAGTTTACTGCCGCGCGAACTCGTTGCTGCACTTCTAAAACTGTTGACAGTTTATCTTTGTAAAGTCCATCGGCGTTAAATCTGGACTCCTCACTGGCCAGAAGATGGTTCCGTTTTGTCCAATCCATCTCTGGTGAATGATTTCATCACTTCGATGGTAAGGAGCGCCATTTTGCCTATAAATTAAGTTTCGATGCTCCTTTTGGGGAATATCATTATGTATAAGTGGCCGAATTTCGTTCTTTAATAAGTTCGTACGGAATGGAAAATTTTGTTGATGAAATGTGGGTCCTAAAATTCTAGATATCCAGACTGCGCACCATACTTTCACGGATCTTAGCCCCTGCTTGTTTACTTCAAAAACACGTTTTTTATTTCCTGAACTCCAATAATGAATGCGTATCTTTTCTATTAAGATAATAATATTAATTTAAATTTTTGCGAATATTTGCATTTTCGAATGCTGTGAAATCTAAATAGTGATTGTGAACTTTCCTATCCTAGTTCTTAATAACCGCACTTTTGGCATGAACTTCCAGTTTAGCCGGATGCAATCAATTTTTCAGTTTCAATATCTTAATTCTGTTTAATCGTGTTCGAAATATTCATTGCAGGATGCAACCCATTTTCACAACTCACTTGGGTTTTACGGTCCTTCAAAATCCCTAAAATATCAATATTTTTAAACTAATTGCATATTTAAAACTAATAATATCCAGAGTGCTCTATTTCAGTCACTTGTGTTTTGATTTGAGCCGCTATAAAATTAAATCTATATAGAATTTTAATTTTTTAGTAGTTAGTTGGTTGAATGCACCCTGTATGTGCCAGTAGAATACCGGCTTGGTACAGAATTCTTTGAAGTAGGCCCCAACTCGCTACCGTTGAAGGACTGGTTAAACTCGGCATGAAATCATGCTGGCTTGAACCGAATACGTAATGTACTTTAGTTGATGCTTCTGTGCCGTGGTCTGTCTGGTTTATTTTCTTTTGCATTAGTAGCATTAGCAGGTATATTGAATAATGACGGCCAAATTAGTAAGCTGGTTATAAGAACGTATACAATCCTACCACAAAATTAGGCTCGCTTTTCCAAAGTTGAATTATAGATTAATCTATGGTTTAAATTGTAGTTTAACCTAAATTTTGTGTTTTATTTAAATATGACTGGGATGAAAAAATGTCCATCCGTTGGTTAGGATTAAACCATATAATAAAGACCAATTTCTACTGGTAGACTTCAAGACATTATATTCTCCATTCTTCATTAATAGACATTACATACAAAAGTATATCATATAAATAAATATAATAATTAATATTTCTTGTTGGTGGCGAGAATTATAGGAAATAATTGGTAAAACGCTTATTCATAAACATCATTTGGTCCAGACCTCACGGTAAATATAATGGATGAAAAAGAACCGACATGCAATTGGTTATAACCTAATTAACTGAAGTCTGATTGTTTTTTTAAAAAAGTTTTGCACATAGTTTGTTTTAGCTAATTTTATTCCTATAAGGTTTTAACCGAATATTTCTAGGTAAAAACTAATTCTACGAAATGCCCATTACATTTTAGTTGACATTTATGTTGCATTTTTACTGGATGGTTGTATTAAATATCTCATTTGCTATAGATATGAGAACATAATTGAACCCATTTATTACACTAATTAATTCTAACCAAAAATACCGAATCCCTGACATTGATGCAATCAACTGGTCAAATTTAATTCCGTCGCGTTAGCGCGCGGTTACGTACTGGAAATGCTAATGTTTACTTTACTTGTGTGGCTTTCGTCAACAATTATTATTTTAAATGCCTAGATTCTATTTTTAGGACAAAGTCAAAGTACGGTTTATAAGTTTTCTGTTTACGTAACCTCGTGTGGCGTGTATTTATTTTCAAGCAGATGACACGACTCGACGGCTGTTCTAGCCGTGTGTGGCGCATTGATGGAATAGCAATCAAAACGTTATGTAGGCAAGTATTATCTGATTTCAGTGAATATACCATAGGATAGTCGTTATTCTTTTTATTCGATATAATCCCCAGATAGTTAGTGCGACATGAAGCAAGGTTCGCATCAGGTAGTCCTTTTAACTCTACTAATAAATGGAATGTCTAACATATATTCGTCAATTCATGTACCTAGGACCTACTGTGTCTGCCCTTACAAATATTTCATATACCTTGGTTCTTCATTTCCAGACTATGTATCGGCACAATCATTTTACTGTTGATATCATTCAATCTCTTCTGTCTTGTCATGAAGCGTCTTATTTTTTTCCAAATCAATCTGGACTTCCGCCTCCAATGTTGCTTATTGAGTAAATAAGCTTAAGTATCATCATGTAACTTTAGCAATCCTTCACGTTCGTCATTCCTGCTCTCAATCCCTCGTCTCTCGAATAAACTTCATCTTCAGAATCTTTGGTTTTCTTGCGGTGACACCTATCATGTGTCTGAACATTCTTAACATCTTTCCTCAATCCAGATATTCCTGTTGTAGTGTCGAAATGGTGCCACTTTTTTACTCTTCAATATTTCGCACTGTTCGGACTTTTTCCCGTGGCTGTAATTTGAGATCATGATTTTGGTTTTGTAGGTCCTCAAATTCCTGAAATAGTTGTGTCAGGTCTGATTTGACATTGGACATTGGAATAGCTTCTCTACCTACATAATATGTATTCGATTATTGCTTAGTTTTTATTAAATTCATAGTAAATTGCATTTTTGTATAAAAGTTTCGATTTGTAGTTCGGGCAATTTCCAATTGAAATGCGTCAAAAATATATATGAAACTAGGTCAGTTCTCTCAAAAGCTGCTTCATTCAGCAGTAGTAATACGATAAGTATCCTTGATTATCCTAATAATTGCAACTATTATCAAAACTAACCGCCCTGCTTCATTGCGTGGGAGAATTACAAGCTGGTTTACGCTTCATGTAGATAATAATAATTGTAATTTTGTATATTTCTCCTGCGGTAAATAATTATTTGATGTTATTTCATGCGTTGGCAAGAGTTAAATGCTTTAGAGAATAAATAGAGAGCGTTCATGTGAAATTAACTTCCACTCCGCAAAATGTTTATTTAATTAACGCTATTTCTTCCGCTGGAAGGGCGTATCGATTCGAAAGCATTAAAGTGTTGTTACATTTATATAGCCCAGTCTTATTGACGAAGATATAATTTTAGTGCTGTCTGCGAGCAATTTAAAGGCGGATATAATGGGAAACTCGGAAAGATGGGCACGTACCCTATTACGTTGATAGCACACATTCTGACCACTCCATACTATATACGTGCTGCATGAACATGGCACTAAACAGCGAAGTCCAAGAAGTATGCAAAGAAGAATTTTAGGAATGGTTGTGTTGCTGTTTAGTTCAGAGTAAAATAATTATTAATTTATGAGCTCTGCCGATGCCAAATTCTGCCTCACAAAAAGCAGGTTGCCAAACACATACTGAGATGGAAGATGGAAGGGTGAGAATTTTGAGTGCTTTAAAGGCAGCTCTGCAGTCTTCTCTGTAATTTAGCTGACTGATGATTCTGATGGCCTTTCTTTGCAATCCAAAAACTCTGTATGTATCTGCTGCGTGTGCTCAAACTAGTAGTGCATATGCAAGATGGGAATGAAAAATGGCATGATAGGACGTCATTAGAATATCCTGAGAAACATTTTTTGAGAGACTTCTATGTATGTACAACCCCTTGGATAATTTTTTGCATAAGGTGTCAATATGCAAATGCCATCTTAGTTTAATATCCAGAATCACTCCCAGAAACCTCACATCCGTCACACCACCATTCACATCCCCAGTTTCCCGCAAAGCAAACATCACCTCTTTGGTTTTATCTTGAGTTCAATACCAACCTATTTGCACAAAACCATCTTTCCGTCGTCTCTCGCGCAACATCCATACCCTGAGTTGAACCCGCAATTGTGTTCGATGCCAAGGAGAGTGTGGTATCATCAGCATAAATTGTGAATTTAGCACACGGTTCATCATTTGATATAACATAAATTATAAATATAATAGGGCCCATTATCGATCCCAAACTAACCCAATATTCCCAATGTGCTCGGCTGAAGTGACATTTCCCACCCTCACCACTTGCACTCTGTCTTGCAAGTAAGATTTCACCATATCAATGCTATTCTGAGACAATCCATACCCTCTGAGTTTAGCCAGAAGAGTTTCATGGTCAACACAGTCAAATGCTTTACTCAGATCACACATCAGAACACTGCCGTATTGTAGCGTATGAAAAGATTCAGTTATATGAGATATGAGATATAAGATAGCAAGGACCGTGCTTTTACCCTTTCGGAAACCAAATTGACTATCCAAGAAAAGTTTGTTTGATTCAAAACATTCAGTTATTTGCAATGACATGCACTTTTCCAAGACTTTTGGCAGAATAGGAAGAAGGGAGATAGGTCGGTAATTTTGAGGCTGATTTATGTCTCCTTTTTTAAACATTGGAATACCTGTGGCTCACTCTAGATCACATATTAATGAGTTTAGTCAAAGGCAGAATTATTAAGTTTGGGGCTATTGTTGAAAAATAATTATTGAAGGTGTCGGGTGAAATGACATGGTCAGGGGATTTTTTGGTACTCCTCGATGCAAGTTTATGATATTCCACATTGATTTTATAGGGCTTGATCAATTTTGTATGATATGATCATTTGCCCTGATTTTAGCTAAATGTATTTGTTTCTTATATACAGCCCTAAATTCCTTATGGATTTCATCGATAGCTACACTTTCATACTGCCTTTTAAGTCCTTCCAATAGTTTAAGGTGTTCCCTCATTGTTTTGAGTTCCTCAGTAAACCAGGTCACTTTTTGAGGTTGATCAGATCTGCACCTATAAGTTTTTTCAGGGAGGCACTTCAAATATGCGCCCCTAGCAAATCTAAGAATTTACTAAATTTATTGTTTACATCCACACACTTATCATTCACAAACATCCAATAAATCTCAGATACTTCATTGTGGAATAAAAACATACCTTTTTGGGTTAAAGGGCGGACAGTTTCCGTAGTTTGGGTTGTACATGTACAGAGGCAGAGCACAGCTCCATTGCAGAGCCCAGGAAAACATTATCAATACAATTTTGTCCTCTTGTTGGTGCATCTATCGTCTTGTACAGGTCAAAACTACCAAAAACATCTACGATTTTAATGGTATTACTGCAGTTGTTTAAAAAATTGCCATTAAAGTCTCCAGCTACTGCAATCTGTTTTTCGATTCCTAATTGACATAGCACACCTTCCATGGCTGCTAAGAAGGAGTCAAACTGGCCCTGTGAGCTTCGATAAATACCTAAAATGTTAACCCTAAAATTACATAAAAATATGGCACACGATTCTATACATTTTTCTACATTTACATTTATATTTATTGTGACAAATTCAATGTTTATTTTGGCAAATATGGCAACACCTCCCCCTGTTGAGCTTTCTCTAGTTGAAAAGGCTGCCAGCTTATAGCCTTGGAAATTTGTTAAAGTAATTTCATCTTCCTTGAGCCAATGTTCTGTCAAACACAAGATGTCATTGTCTTTATCCATAACAAATGCTTCCAATTCATCGACTTTGTTACGAAGTGATCGAACATTGACATGCATAAGAGTTAGGAAGTGTTTTATCGCTTTGCTGGGTTTTCCGTTTACATTTAGGCTGCTGTCCGGGTTTGGCGCTGGAGATTCAGAAAATGGTTCAGGGTAATACCTGTTGGCCACAGTGTTGGATTCATGGAAACCCTGTATAGTTTCCTGCGTCAGAAGCGCTTCGGAAAGGATGTGCTTCGAGGTAACGAATTAAATAATTGGGTCAATATTTACTTTGCGCACTTATTGGCTACCACAAAAATAAAAATACTGACATATTCTACGTTACTTCTCTTACCATCTCCCACACATTAAATGTTGCGCAAATGTTTCTACTTATCAAAAAAAAATAACAAAGTTTACAAAATGCAGTTATGTTAAACCATCCGACATGTTCCAAACTGATACTATCTCGCTCTCGCACACTCATTATTTCACCTTTCTTCACCCACACAACGCAACGGTCCAAACGGATCTGAAAAATGCAAGCAAAAAGCAAGGCAGGCGTAATAGCGATACAAGAAAAAGTAATAGTAGTCTCAAAAAAACTTTTACCAGCTTCTTTTCTTAAAAACCAAAAATATAACTGTTTTCTTTTGCATTTTAAAATGATAACATTTCTGGCACGTCAACATGACACTATTTCAGCTTTCAGCATTTCGATTTCTTAAATTATGTGATCTATCATCTAGTTAGCTTAGCACGGCTCAACCAGCTGTCATTCTACGAATAGGTGTTGCCAAGTGTAATTTCTGCTCGGTTCTAAAATACGGTATCTTGTTGGATACATTCAACCAACACTTTATACATGGTGATTCAGAAGTACTTTGTATTTATTAAAATAATAAGTAATAATAATAATAATTCGCTATTTTGAGTTACGCAAGACGCTCGCTATTTAACGACCAAAAGAGAGAGAGACAAATACGCCCTTGTTTGGTATATTTGGATTAGTTAAGAAAGTATTACGCGTAGCGCGCTCGTTTTGTTAATTTGGGATAATTATGGTTTTGTGTCAGGCGGGGTTGGTCAAGCGCATAGCGCGCTCGTCTCAATGCTCTTGTTTGGTTAATTAAAGTTACTTTCGATTATTTTTGCTTAATCTGGGATACCGAAGACAAGCCCGCGTAGTGCGCTTGTCTCTTCTTTATTAATTAGGGTTAGTCTGGGGTGGTTTTGCTTAGTTTAAGTTAAGAAAGAGACAAGCGCGCGTAGCGCGCTTGTCTCTTTACTTTGCTAAATTAGGGTTAGTTTGGGTTAGTTTTGATTAGTTTGTTTTGGTTAGTTTGGGTTAGTTTTGGTTAGTTTGGGTTCGTTTGGGTTGGTTTTGCTTAGCTTGGGTTAGTGAAGAGATAAGCGCGCGTAGCGCGCTTGCCTCTTTACTTTGCTTAATTAGGGTTAGTCTGGGTTAGCTTGGGTTAGTTTGGGTTGGTTTTGCTTAGCTTGGGTTAGCGTAGCGCGCTTGTCTCTTTACTTTGCTTAATTAGGGTTAGTTTTGGTTAAATCCAATTAGTTTGGGTTGATTTTGCTTAGTTTGGGTAATGAAGACACAGTGAAATCATTGGGGGCGAAGGAAAAATTGTAGAAATTGACGAGGCGAAAATTGAGAAAAGAAAATATAATCGGGGACTATACAAAGCGATTCCACGTTTTTTGGAAAAATGCAGCGGCGCTTTACCCATTAGTGCTTCATCC
This sequence comes from Pissodes strobi, assembly GCA_016904865.1. Classification (NCBI taxonomy): domain Eukaryota; kingdom Metazoa; phylum Arthropoda; class Insecta; order Coleoptera; family Curculionidae; genus Pissodes; species Pissodes strobi. The sequence continues at coordinate 80,029 of MU182183.1, read as the reverse complement.
ATTTCCATGTAAGTAATTTCAATAATTGATATTACATGCACCTGCCCTGGGACATTTACCTACCTGAAAATCAAGAATGTTAGGCAAGTGTGACAACATTGCAAGTAAATTTTCATCATTAACGTCAAATTGGGAGAGCTCGCGTTTAAATGTCTTACTAAATGGCCTCATTTATGATTTTTATTTTTCAATTTTTGGCGTCAAAAGTGTTTTGCGCAATATGTAACGTGTCACAAAACACTTCTAATACTGTCTTCTACACGTCACATAAATTTTTTTTGCAAAATTCGAAAAGTGCTCAAAGTAAATATTTACCAATAATTGTCCTGTTCCCTGTTCCTCAGTTGTCGTCCTTGAAGTCCCACTACCTGCCCTTCTTTCGACGCTCTGTGTCGCACGCCATTTCACATAAACATTGTGCACCGTACTTTTCGGTTTCCCAACTCTTACAGCCACACTTCTTACTGGCAAACCCTCTTAAAACAAATTGATTATTCTCGTTTTTTCGACAACTGATAACTGCGGCATATTTATTATTTTCCTGTCAAATTTGACAAACCTCGTCATGGCCGCAGGTACGTGCTGGTGCGCAATCGTTCGTTTTACAATGGGAAAAATCGGGTGTTCCACTTTTAATGCGCGTGACTGTACTGTACATATCTACATCAGTTTTTCGTACTGTTAATTTAAACGAGGCACGATACTTATCTTTCTTAGTATAGATTTTTTCGCATTTGCTGTCCTTGCTCAGTTTATTATCAGTTAAAAAAGCCATAATCTCGTCCCCAGTTACGTCCGAAGCCAAGCCCGAGTGGAATAGGGAGCACATTTTTTGGGCAATTTTCAATAGCCCTGAATTTCCATTGCACCCTTTGGGTCTGTTTGCTTTTTGCTGAGTATAGTGTTTCTTGAAGCCTCTTTGTTTTTGAACTTCCCATTGGTTAACCTGGCTTGAATTCATTTAAATCAACAACTTTTTCAGCCGGCTCATCTTCTTTTGGTGTCAGAGGCAATGGTTTCCTGGCGGAAATCGAATCTTGCGGTTGTTTTCCCGATTTATCAGGCCTTGGCGCGGCCGCGGCATTTATTTGTTTTTGTTTATCTTTTCCTCCTAGTGCTGGGCGGCCGGAGTTGCTACACGGACTTCCTACATTTCCTTCAGAAATCCGCCTGCTCTTGTCAGAAACTTCTAGCAACACTTGACTTGACGTTGACGTAGATGGAGTCACGTGCACGTCATTGACAGTGGCATTTGATGCGATTACTTGCTGATTTTTCGGTTTTAGGATTTATGTGCCGCCAACGACATCTTGATCCGTTTAACAATTAATTGCTGTAGGATCGGCTTTGGCTTTCTTCGTTTCATCCGAGAACACGTCGCTGGGTACGGAATGTTCCCGGGTTTTTCCATTATTTTTTGCTGTAGGTTTTTCTGCATGGTCATTATTTTTCCTTTTCTTCTCCAAATCACTCAATTTTTCTTCCACTAAACACTTGTTTTCTTCTAACAGCGCGTTCTTTTCTTTTAGGCCCGCTATGATCTCTTTAAGCAGTTTTATTTTTTCGGAATCATTGTCATTGACAGAGGTCATGTTATGTTCAGTACACACACAACGAGTTTTATCAGTTATTTCTACCTCATTAGTCCAATCTCGAGCGGCACATGAGAGATGAAAGGCTTTTCCACACTTTACACACACTAAACTGGCAAACTTTTTAGTTTTGCAGCACTCAAAAACAGTTTTTTCTTCTGCTGTATTTTTCGCGCGTACTCTATTCGGCGCCATCTTGGACTAAAATCTCAACTTCCAACTGCACCTCAACATTGCGAACTTTTCGAATTTATAAATCCAGTGTAACTCGTTCAGCAGCTTTCTCTTCAGGTACTTCAGGCCTAAACAAGTGTCACTTCAATAATTTATTTATTTCAGTTTGTTGGTCTTCCTGGCTTCTGAACAGTTAGCGCAAAAATTTCACACTTTTGCAAGTACAACCAATACCAGTCACAATGTATGGTTTTATATTTTTCTATATTATGTTTATGTTAATAAATATGTACCAATAAAATGATTTCCATCGCTCATTGACGAATGGGAAACCAATAAGTAAATTTTTTTAAGTGGAATTTCTTAGCACCTGAAGAGTAAGCTGGTGAACGTGTTACACCAACGTGAAAGGCCAACTCTAAGTAGAAATGAAGATATAGGTAGCGTAGAGTTAAGCACGATATTCGATCAAGTGCTAGAATAGAAAGAGACCCGCGTCGTCCTTACATCCCGTTTGATGTTGCAGCGATCTCACAGAGGGCGCAGAGCTTAACAAAAAGAGAATGCTACCACCATCGTCACAGCAGCGTAGAGCTGAATAAAAACCGAGAAAGCTACCGCTGTCCTTATCGGACATATTATTTGTGCGGATGAGCGGATGAAATTTCACTTCTTGTGTGTGGTCCACAAACACACTAATTTTTTTAACCTTCCGATCGATACTAGGCTATGCATAGAATAAAATATAGTAAATATTGAAAGTATTAAGACAGTGAGGTTTTAAAAGTTTGTGCATGGAGGAATATCGACTTATCATCTACGAAGATCATGCTGGTCATAGTTATGTTAAAATTATCAAAATATATAAATCAGTTTCCATGTCCTATGCTTTTCTAGTAGGTATCTGAAATGTATAGTGTTCAATTAAAAAAAGAGTGTTTCGTAATTCATCCGGTCGGCATTAAAACGTTGAACTGAAATTATGACCCATTGTGTTTTCTATTAATGCCCTGTACGATCCGCAGTCTGACCTTAATCGCGTCAAAAATAAACGAACCATTTAATATTGTTTTTCCAGATATTCCATTAAAAACGAATTCACAAAAGCGCAGTTAATGAGTCCGTGGAGAAACGAAATACAATAAAAACCCATACAATAGTCTCCCTGTTGTTATATTGTTATTAAAGGGAACAAACAACCGCTGAATAAACAATATTTTCTGTGTCGGACGGTTGAAAAAACAAACTGCCGTGCAGTATATGCACTGCTGCAGTCGATTTTCATAGTACGATGAACTCTCTCCGTCTACAGGGTTAAAAAGAGGTTAAACAAAATAGATATGTGCTTGTTTATTTTAGAAATTTGCACAATACGGATTGTATTTACAATTGCAGCAGTTTCGTACTTGCAAATTGGGGAGGTAAACTTGTGGTGGTGACTAATCAGTTCAACTTGTCTTAACTATCGAAACCAATTTGCTTTTTCATTTAAATCGTTTATATTTTTTATTTTTAGCTCGGTTTTTACCAATAATGCATAGCATAATCTTGAAGTCGTCACTAGAAACAGGTCTTTTTGAAAGGTATGTTTATAAAAACCAAATAAACTGGCTGGAAATGTATTCAATTCGGGCAAAATTTCACTTTATATTCTTGTTTTTTTTTCGTGGAAGAAAAGACTATTCTGGGGGCCAACTTTAGAGAGATTTTTTCAGGAATTATGCTTAATTAAATTTGCAAAAATTCATTATATGTATTTCTGAGTATACAGCCCAAACAAACACTTCTTTGTGCCTCCAAAATTTTTTGAGTTAACGATATATGTCATCCATCTTCTGGAAGGCGAAAATTTTCTCTATATAAATGGATCAATATGATAAAATCTTTATTCCTAATATATTTCAAGCGATAAACAGCGGTTTTTGCCGATTTGAGAGTTTTCAAGGTAAAATTTTACTTTAAGCATCGAAATTGTGGTAAGTAATTTGTATTTCATAATATTCCCATTGTTGAAGTTTTCACTTTTGTCGTGTGGTCTTAAGTACACACCGCTTTTCTTCATTGCCTTCTTGCCTGCCCTTTATAATACTACGATTAACGCAAAATTAAGGCTACCGAATCCGCAAAACTCATCAAAATCCGTTGACTTCTCATCAAACAGCAGCAATTTATGATTATTGCAAAAAAACAATTTCCACGACTAAACCTGAAGCAGAATACTAGATCAGATTAGCCCGTGTCACAATTGTTGGCAAAACTATGGTCGTTTTTCTCCTAATACACGGATAATAAATGCAAAAACTCTTTAACTGAATAACTATAAACCAAAAAGATAGGAGCAATTGGCAGCTGTCCTAACTTCGTTTCCATGAAAATCACTGTCGCTTCGCCCTCATCCTTTATTAAAAGAAAGGGCGTTAGTCAATTGCCCCTGTTGACAACATTGTTTTTATTTTATTTAAGAAAAAAAAATCTGTTCGCGTTTCGGCTTCTTATTCGCTAAACTTATTATTTGTTTTTCTTATGGATATGGGCCGTATACAGATAGACGTAATAAGGCAAGCCAATAATATATATACATAATCATGCGTGTCGATTCGGCATTTGTTGTATCGAATCGCGTCGAAATCTGATTTTACTACCAACGGGATAGTATATAACTTTTACCTATAAATGTAAATGTGTGCAATTTGGACTAAGTTACAAAAATATGTGCACAAAATATTTATATACAATGAATTTCGAGGTAAAAATTACTTTTAGTTTATCGATGCGTTGTGGTAAGTAAGTAGATTTATTGACCTGAAATATCATTTAAAACTATTTGAACCTTGGAAAATGGGCTAGGATGGTTCGCTATCGCGTGTATTCTTGACCAGCACCAATAACTTTATACGACCTCCTCGTTTATTCGAAGAACTTGACGTATTATTTACTATTCTTCCGCTAGAGTTTCTTGTAGAAGCTGAAGAGTCTCGAAGTGCAGTAATTTGGAAGCCACCGAATAGGTTTCATGTCCAAGACATTCCATACGTGCTCGATAGGTTGAAGTCGGGACTCATCAGAGGCCAATCCATGATCGAATACTTCGTTGTTACAGAAAAATATGTGTTCTTGCGTTATCATGCATAAATATAAAATTTGGACCAACACTATAAGCAGCAGGTACATGTTCTATTAATTGACTCGTATTCAGTCTGGGGAGCGCCGAAGAGGTTCTAGGTATCTTATTCTATTCAATCATCTCCTATTCATTTAAGATTCAAGTGGCAGTAATGGTAAATATTTGTTGCAAAAAGATGAATCCGTCGTAAAACTATACATGTCTTTTGTAATTGTTTATCTTTATGGGTTCACACTACATTCGTCGCAAAGTCTTTTCGGCGGTATAAGCTCTACTGAGTGATGTAGAAATAATGTTTAAATTTTTTCCGAATCGGCTGGAATCTGATACTAAAATGAATCGAATTAACGTCATATAGAGTTGTGAAAAAATACTAGCACCGGCTCTTTGACGCCCTATGTATTATATACTTTCTCTGAGACGAGTGCAATAATATACGGTTGAGTGGTTCTTCATGAAGTAATTTATGAAACATGAAACCCCTATATATACGACGTGTGCTTGGAAGTCCTTTGTCGCCGAGCCGATCGCTAATGAGTAGTCGTGTTGGTCTTTTTTGTAAATTGCTGACTTAACATACATATTCACCATAAGTATAGACTCAAAGATACATAGATCCTGGAGAAAATATGGTAACAAAAAAATACCGATTTGCTTTTGGGTGCACTTTTTTTTTGCAGGGTCTTTTGCGATAATAATGACTACGTATACAACTCGAAATTACGATCTCTTCTTCCTCCCCTTCAAGAGCGTCCGTATACAGAGTAAAATGGTTGTTAAATATTCAAAGAAAAAACTGATTATTTAAATGAGATAAATTTTATGATTAATGGAAAAAAATGCTTCTGGAATGGCCAGATTATTCGAAATTGATCGAAATTTCCAATATTTGTTATGCCACAAAGCTCTTGCGACCCTGTAATAATTACTTTTAATTAAGGCAAAATGCCAGAACCTATTACGGAGCGGTATTATCCCATCGCATTTTCTAGAAAATCTCTAATTATATTTTGACTCGAGAAATTCATTATCCTCAGGAAGAAAAAATAAATTTAACTGCTAGACTAGAGCTAATAATAGAAGACAAAGGGTCGCAGGATGACCCGATAAAACTACTCTATAATTTAAGCCCTCGAAGTGCCCAAGTGCTAATTTAGAAGTGAGTCGATATGTAGGTTATTCTCGGACGGCCCATACATTAAAATTTAAAATTATATGAAATATTGAGTGCAAACATGCACGTTGCATAGATAGATAATTTCCTGTCAATCGCGTGACGTGGCGTAGCAAATTGTTTTATTTAAAACTAGTTTAAAAGTGTCTTGGTTAGTGATGGCTCAAGCGAATATTACCAAGAGAAGTTACCGTAATATTACGTAAATTACGGTAATATTACTGCAGGCGCTGGGCTAACGTTACAATATTCCAATCATTTGGGCAATGACTTAAATAATCAACAACGAGAAGCTATTAAATTTGTCAACCAACCTATTTGTTGAACAGAATTTTTTTTTTTTATTAGAGTTAGTTAGTAAACATGAATTAAGCCCTCTCCCAATTGCATGGAGGTAAACTTGTGGTAGTGACTAATCAATTCAGCTTGTCTTGATTCTCGAAACCAATTTGCTTTTTCATTTAAATCGTTTATATTTTTTATTTTTAGCTCGGTTTTTACAAATAGTGCAAAATTACACTTTATTATCTTTATTTTCTTGTTTTTATTTCGTCCATAAAATGTGGCTTCTTGTGGAAGATAAATCTCTTCTGGGGGCCAAGTTCACAGACATAATTTTTCAGGCATTATGCTTAATTAAATTTGTAAAAATTCATTTACCTATGTATTTCTGAGTATACAGCTCAAAAAATTACTTCTCTATACCTCCAAAATTTTCTAAGATAACGTATGTCATCCAACTGCTGGAAGGCGAAAATTGTCTCTAAATAAATGGATCAATATAATTATAAGATCAATCGACTTACCTGTAAGGAAGATCGATCGGAATTATCCGAGCATCTTCGCCGTCCCTCATTACACTTTGTAGTATACAACTTTTTCCCAATCGGTACAATTTTTAAAGAAGTTATCTAAAAACATTGTGATTCAGCCGACCCTGGCTAGCCGCTCGAGCTTATCGCCTTGATGCGTCATTACAATTTTGGTTCGTGCGATTTTTGATTACATTGCATTTGGGGTGAAAGGGAGAAGGTAAAGACTGGGTGGGTTTGTAATGAGGGACGGCGAAGATGCTCGGATAATTCCGATCGATCTTCCTTACATGTAAGTCGATTGATCTTATAATTATCCTTCGCATCTTCGCCGTCCCTCATTACACTTTGTAGATGTTTAAAGTATTTGCGATGTAATCTACATTAACTGAAAATTGCGATATTTCTGTAGTCCTAGATTTGTAAGGCCCTTTTTTATAAACTAAAATTCAAATTTATAACCATTAGATTTAATAACCCACATTATGAAGGTACATATATCATGTTTAAGCTTAACTGATATTAACCTTTAACTTATTTTTAATACTATAACAATATTCTTATGTAATATGATAACAAGTTGGTAAGTAAGTTATAATAGTAGCTCCATATTTATATGATTCTATAGAAATTATGGTTCAGTAAACAATATGCAAATCCAGTGGGATTATCCACGCCAAGTTTGTTATAGAATTTTGAGAATACTTTTGATTTTTCTGTCGAGCCAGCTGTCTTTCTGAATGGTTTGTAATGTAACTCCAATTCTTTGAGCTGCTGAAGTTGCCCCGTGTCGCGTGCTGTGTGCCCCAAAGTTTTCCGTGTTTATACTGCTGGCTCTTAGTATTAACTTGACCCATCTGCTAATGGTTTGACTGCTGTCTGGGTGATAAGGCTTTTTGTGAGTGAGTATTACATTTTCTTTGGTTTTGCTACTTGTGGTATCGATTGCATCTGCAAATGCAACGATCTATTAGCATATTTACAGTATCTGTGAATGCCGTAATTTCTGTTTTTGAACAGAAAAAATAGGTATGTTCACTAGCTGCAACTGCAATTGCAGACAGTGGAGGGTACGATCGATTGTATCTGCCAATACAACGAACTATTCACCTTTTATTGACTGGTAGCACCATTTTTTCTTTTGTGCGTTCTATGTAAGTCTCTAATAGTGTGGCTATACATAGTTCAGGTTGATTGGTAAAGTAAGGTAATATCAAATTAGGTTGAAGCCTGTTTAAGCCACCTGCTTTTATTTTATCCGGGAATCTGATTTCAATTATGTATTCATATTTAAAAATATTGTCTATTTTTACTTCCGGGTTGTCAGTGTGCCGGTGTGCCGTTATTAGTATTAAGAGTGTTACTAGCATTAAAGTTAGATTTGTAGATTTAAGGATTCGTGAAGGTACATGCTCTTTAAGAACTGTAGAACTGGGTAGGAATCCCAAGTAAGTAATTGAGTACTTTGGATTTGGGGGTCTTATGTTAAATGTTCCATTGAGAATCCCTTTTATAACCGCTTCGTCTTTTGTTTAATATTCAATATTGGAGAAAGTGCAGATTTGTGTGAGTTCATGGTAGAGTAGGATGACTCCGAAGACAATTGAATGTTTAGCAGCTCAATAAGTTTACGGTTTTGGTATATATTTGTTGGTGCTTACAAAACCAGAAATTTCCCTATTTATTATAAGTATTTCCTTATTGTTTGAGGGCGCTATCTGTCAATGATAAAATAATCACTTTTATCGCTTCATGAGGTACGCTTTATTATAGAAAGGCTCTCCTGCAATGGGGAAGTTTCATAAATTTTTTATTTTATTTTATTTTATTTTATTTTTTTTTTATTATTATTGCTGATTTTGATAGCCCATGAAAAATAAGTGAACACGTGTTTTTCTTTTTTCTATAAGCCAAAAAATGAGGCAGATACATCGCCTTGAGATGTGCTTATGACGTCACAATACACATGAATTGTTACGTCACACCATGCATAGTATATTTATATATACAAAACTAAAAACTGGTATAGCTCTTGTAATATTCATCTTAGTGGAAATAAAAAATACGTATCGATTTCTTTTTCACTCTGCTATAGTTTGCAATAAAAAATAATCAGTTTAATTTCTCAGGAGACTTCCTAATTTCCCTACAGCCAGGGAAATTTTCTTCCACAATGGTTGTTTCTCTCTGCAAGGAGATGTGAGTAGGTATTTTTCAGGGTAAAAGATAATAGACTGTTCTGCCAGTAGGTCCCTTTTCTCTTGTGTAACCCCGAAAAATGAGCATTGTTGCGCGGGAATAACTACGCTTTTTTCAGAATTTATATAAAACCTAAATCTTGTAATGTTTGTGTAATTTAATTTATACTTTTAAGCTCTCTTTTGAATTACCAATAACTAGCCAATCGACTAAGTAGAGTACAGTTTTTATACCCTTTAATTTTACATATCTTACAACTGGTTCGAGTTTTGTGAAAAGATATGGAGCTGTACATAAACCAAATGAAACACAATTAAATTGGTATAATACGTTGCAAAAAACGAATCTTAACAACTTTTTTGACTAGTGTGCATAGGGATAAGGAAATATGCATCCTTAAGATCAGTTTTCCCCAAGAATTTGTATTTAGAAATTAAATTTTTTGCCGTCCTATGTAATCTTCTATTTTGCTAACCGGAGTGGTGTCCTATTGAAAGGCATTTTATAATCCTGTACCCACTCTATTATTGAACTGTTCACCTTTAATTTCTGCCAATTTTGAACGAATAATTCTAGTTCAGACGGTTGGCTAATTAAATTATTGAAAGGGAGCGCTAAGGCACTAATCCCAGGGACCATAGTTGTTTCTGTAATTGATACAGTAGTTGTCTTGGCAGGATTTAGTACTCTCTTTGAGATTTAATTTTGATGGTCTGAGGACATTACAGTTGGCAGCTGGGGGATACTTCTCTATC
>MU182183.1:0-70099 GCA_016904865.1 Pissodes strobi | reverse complement strand
GTAAGTCTTGATTCGGATAAGTTATTTCCTCAGCTAGCGTGAGAGGATCTTGTAATGCATCTGCAAATGCAAAAGATTTTCCTTGGTTTTGCTACTTATTATATCGATTGCATCTGCAAATGCAACGATCTATTAGCCTAGTTACAGCATCTGCAAATGCTGCAATTTTTGTTTTTGAACAGAAAAATAGGTTCATGAATATGTTCACTACCTGCAACTGCAATTGCAGACAGTGGGTACGATCGATTGCATCTGCTAATACAACGAACTATTCACCTTTTTGCTTGCTGCTTAACCCTGGTTATGCTTTCGTCTGCATCTGCAAATGCAACGATTTTTTAGCATATTTACAGTATCTGCAAATACTGTAATTTCTGTTTTGAACAGAAACCAAGAGTGTAATAATTCGCTACCTCCAATGCAATGATTTTATGTAAGAGGGTTGCAATAGTATGGTGGTTATTTGTTTTTGGTGGTTATTTGTGTTTGTCTGCAAATACATAGCACTATACCTTTTTATTTTTGTCAATACATATATCCTTTACATCGGCAAATATAGGGATATAGTGTGCCTCTAACCACTCCCACATAATACACCTACTGACGTGGAGGCTGTTGGGGCCCTTCACATCTGCAAATGTGAAGGCCAATTTTAGTTAAGTTTATTCGTATCTGCAAATGCGAATTTGTAAATAGGTATTGATATTATTGATTAACATCTCCTGCAAGCAATGTTTACTCCAATTTTTTCCCTCACCGGTCGGCTCATATCAACACGAATTGTTTAAAAATAATGCGTTCCGGCACACCTCGCTTCGACAAAGCCGAACGATAACATTCCGATAAATTTATGACGAGCGGCTAAATCCCGAGTTGCAATCCAAAATACTGCGCGCGATGCGACACGAATCCATGTCTACGTCCTAGCAAAATTTCTATTAATTTACCTTTTTCCCTTAATTTTGACTACGTTGGGGTTTGGAACCTTCGGCAACATGTACTAAAACAGAGTTTTATCCACAATACCGAAACAGAATATTTGCACTCGACGCGCGTTTCGCTAACCATGTTAGCATCATCAGGAGATGATTAAAACTGACTTAATTTTGGGTTACTTTGGGTTAGCCTTGGGTTAGTTTTGGTTAGCACTTGGTTAGTTCTTGTTGATTGATCCCCCGTTGCGAGCAAAGCGAACGGAGGGGCATGCAAAGCTATAATAATACCCAACTTGGGTTTTAGTCGCTCCTAAATTATGAGTCAGCTTGCCTTTGTGGCTAGTTTTTAAGGGTTAATTTCGTGACAAAAGGGCACTCTTCGATTTACTTAATTTTTATTTATTTATTTTTTAATTATTTATTAATGCAGTAATAACAATAATTACAATATACATAGTCCTTACTCCTCTAGACAGTGTTTTTAACACTGGTATTGAGGATAATTTCATTTTAGTAATAATAACAGTACGATTTCCTATAAACTCTCTAGTATTGTGGCTATGAATATCCTTTGAAATTATTATGATAATATTTGATTTTTGAGTTTTATTTATTATCCTGTAGATAAGTGAATCATGATTAAATATAACTTTTAGTTTTTTGTGTTTCAATATTTGCATCAAATCAAATTGTAGTTTATAGTCCCACATGTGACCCATACGGGGAACAATTATCGAAAACGTGATAATAATGCGAAGGCATTATATCCATTTGTTTCTATTTTTTATATTCCTTTATATGGTAAAAACGTTTTATTCTATGTAAAACATTAATAAATGTGCATGGCGACCGGTATATTTCCTTAGTCAGCCTTTGATTGTGTTATGTAACCACTTTTTGTGATTGAATAGTATTGCTTTGGTAGGATGTACGATTACGATTAGACGAGATTACTAGAGAACGATTCGAATAGCTCGTATCGTTTTTGCTTATTATTTATGTTCATTTCGATATAATATATTTCAATTCCGAATATATTGTTTGATTCTGTGTCTAATTGTGCATAGACGACAAATGTAACAATGTTTTCTTGCCCTCGTATATAAATAACAGTTTGTTAGTAATTTTTGACTGTAACCCGTTCGCACTCTATTTTATTCTAATATAGTTAGTTTTAGAAGTTTGAGAGTATTTTCCATTTTAATTTTATTAAGTAAAAAATTAAGGGTTACAAGTGTCATATTTATTCATATAAGATAACCAGGTATTTATGTATATTTGAAATTTTGGCATATAATCTTATGTGAACTCACCCCCTGATTCGCTTCTTCCGATGAATATTGCTCCCTTTTTTCGCCTCGTTTGCGAGCAAGACATATCACTACACATACACTGTACTTGAAATACGATTTCTAGGCATTTTTCTTCTTAAAACCAAAAGAAAGAACCGATTTACGGATTCTTGCTTGTCACCGATCGGTACAAAATTGTAATGACGCATCAAGGCGATAAGCTCGAGCGGCTAGCCAGGGTCGGCTGAATCACAATGTTTTTAGATAACTTCTTTAAAAATTGTACCGATTGGGAAAAAGTTGTATACTACAAAGTGTAATGAGGGACGGCGAAGATGCGAAGGATAATAACATCTATTCCTAATATAGAATTAACGTTGCGCTATTTGATACTCCAAGCGATAAGCGGCGGTAGCTGCCGATTTTATGAGATATTTCAAGATAAAATTTTACTTTAAGCATTGAAATCGTGGCAAGTAATTTGTATTTCATAATATTAATCTCCCATTGTTGAAGTTTTCACTTCTGTCGTGTGGTCTTAAGCACACACCGCTTTTTTTCATTGTTTTCTTCCATACCCATTATAATGCTACGACTAGCGCAAAATTAAAGCTTTCGAAATCTGCAAAACTCAAAATCAAAATCCGTTCACTCCTCATCAAATCCCAGCAATTTATGATTAATGCAAAACATCAATTTCCACGATTAAAACTGAAGCAGAATTGGCACGTTCCACAATTTTTGACAAAATTAAGGCTATTTTTCTCCTCATAGGCCAATAATAATTGCAAAAGTGCTAAAATTCTTTAACTGATTAACTATAAACCAAAAAGACAGGAGCAATTTGCAGCCGTGCTAACTCCGTTCCCATGGAAATTAGTGTCGCGCCATCCACATTCGCTATTAAAAGAAAGGGCGTTGGTGAATTGCCCCTGCTTACGAAGATTGTTTTTTTATTTTATTTAGTTGAGTTAAGTTGACAAACTATTTAGGTAAACATGAATTAGGGGCTCTCCCGATCGCATGGAATTTGTTCCAAGATGAAAAGAAATTAAAATTATTTTATTAGAGTTACCGTGTATGTAATAAAAAAGGAATAACAACCACAAGAAGATCTGGCAATCTAGTCTAAAGTTACCAAAAAAAAAAAATATGTAAATATAAAAATTGGTTCTGCTTCTGAGTCATGTTCTAGTAGAGAGATTTAGGATTAGATGACACACGTTTATCATAATATGGTTATGACGTTTATATAAATAGATTCCGATATCGAACATTATGCTTGGCGTTGTGCCTGCGTTTAAGTGGAAAGTCGGGAAATTTGTATGTGATAATATGTTGGCCCTCTAGTTTTTCCAAAATTTTATAATATCAGTTATTACCTAATTATCTTTTTTTTTGGTTGTTTGAAAATGACCCTCTTCCACTGCTGTTTGTGCAACTTGGCTTAGATAAGTGACAGGAAGATTCTTAAGAGAATCTCAATATTAGGAAAACAACCTTTAATATTTGTTTATACGTCCACTTACATACTGATAAAAACTATCACATCCTGAGAAATCGCCATTATTTTGCTGCATCGTTTGCTTGTCGTTTCAGTTCTGTGATTGAATATCCTAATCCAGTCTGGTCCCCACAATACAACATATACGAACTGTTGGAAAAATTCAAAGGACATTTTTTATACTTATATATTTCAAGATCGGCATAGTTATGATTATAATTATATTGCAAATTTGTTGAATTTAAGATCGTTCTGTCCTGCTCCTGATAGATATATCCACTTTATATAAAATTGTTAATAATATAATTAATAGTCACGAATTGCTTGACCTTATCACATTCAACACATCTTAAAGATTTACACGTGACCCCAAGTTATTTTTTGCTAAATTTCATAGAATTAACTATGGTTGTCAAGATTGTGTAGGCTTGCTAATGACCACTATAACAGTCGACTTCTTTTACTTGTCATACAACTCAATTAGAAGTTCGCTGGAAAGAATTACTCTTTGAACAAGTCGTATGTAGTACTTATATTTTTCCTTTTTATGTTATGTGTACCTGCTGTGAATGTAATTTAAAATGGGAAACACTCAATAACCATTTATTTATTTATTAAGTTAGTACGTCCCACTTCTTTAGAGCAATGTTCAAAATCAATTACACCATTAGGGAGGTTTTAAAAATTTATTTTTCCAATCACAATAACCACCATGCATACCTTGCGAGCACGTTAGAGAAAATTTTTTGCATACATAGCAGTAGACGTGTCTATTGCGGGGAGAAAATGTACGTTTCATAATTTCATCTTTCTATTTTTAAACTTGTTTGGTATTTTCTTGTAAAACTCCTTGCAGCACTTCCATCGCTCTCCTTCAATTAAATAAATCACTGTCATAATTTTGAAGTGGCCATTTTAATGCTGATATTTATAATAATTTGTGTCATAAACTCAGGTCATCCAATATCATATTCCAAGTAAAAAGTTAAAGCATATGCGGGGGAAGCAGCTGGAACTAGTAATGTCTCCAAAACCTTTGTTAAAATTTCTGTACCCTAAAGGGAAAAAATTTCAAATGTAAATTAGTCATTTCGAATAACTTCTTCAACCATTTTCATTGAACTTACCTACCACTTCGCCGTTTTGAAACTTTTGAGGCTCAGCCTGATTTGGGTAGGCAGATGAACGTGTGGAACAGCAGAGCAACTTGGCTTAGAATTCATATAATCGGTCGTACGACCTGACTTACCTATATCTTCTTCACACCTCTTGTGCATATCCTTTCCAATCTTTCGTTTAGTACTTCTGCTTCTTCTTTTTAGGTCGTTTAGTTTGTATTTTGTGGTTGTTTATAACACTAGATTAAACTAAATTGAAAAATCAAAAAATATAAAAACACTTATTACCACGTTATTTTATTGTATTGAACACGTCTTAATATGAAACAGTAGGCTTATATTATTAATGGTTACATTGTAAGGTTCTTACCGTATTCCCTGCAAATAAAATACTTCAGCACCAGGATTCAGGAGCAGTTATTCACTATTTATTTCTATACACACTGCCGATCGGAAAAACTACTGAATTTGAAGATTAAACCTATGCACGCTACTTTATTTAAACAGATTCAAATTCAACTATTTGGTTATAATATATTCATAAATAGTTTATGATTTGTCGAAACTATCTTGAACGCTTGAACCACTTTAGGCACTATGCAGGCGACTCGACTGCGTCTTCCTGCCTTCTAAAATAATTGTCTCTCTTGCTCCCGTATGCGCTTCGTATTTTCTGTCGCATTCGCGAGACTTTCGGCTGGGGCGGACAGTGGGAAATATTCTCGCCAGGCTGGTCAAACACCACATTAAGTAAACCAAATAATGCAAATGATTATGATTATACTATTTATTTACTAAAACAAAAGGCCTAATTTTAAAAATTGGCGTGGAATCAGTTTTCATTTTTCACCTAGACGGTGGTTTGTGGTGCCGGCTCATAGGCTGCAGCCTAGTTAGCTTATGCTTAAATTCGGCCCTTGGTACTGGCTGCAATATTCTATCTTGATCATGGACGCTATAAAACTGTACCTTATTAGGTAGTTATATAAACCATCTACAGATTATATTTTTATTTGGCCAATTTGCATAATATTCCTTAAATTAATATGGCATTTGTGAAAACGTCTTATATTGAATATTAATAATTCAATGGATTATAAAGTAAGAAATAATTAGTCTCGTAATTAGTATATATCTCGTTGTGCTAGCAGCCCAGGCAGTATTTATTTTGAAATCTCACATTTATAAATTTTAAATATCCTGCTTGCTATATGGGTCAGGCGTTTAAAATACATGTGGCAAATTATATAGCTCTTCTTCAGTTAATTGTAGAAGCCAATTTTGCATTAATAAATGCACTCTTAAAATAGAACAGGCTTCATGAACGTATATTAAATTTAAATTAGTGTTTTGTCATTTCTGAACGAATGTACCGATTTGCGATTTTTTTTAGCTTGTATTTTATTTCTTTCTTCATAAATATCCTTTTCTGAGCCGATATGATTTTACTTAGACAACCATATTTACCCTATAATAGCCTAATTTAACATCTAATCTATAGCATGTAAGTGTGTGATAGAAAATGGAAAGTTTTAGTAAAAACGTAATATCTCAAAAGGTATTATTTTTAGATAAAAGAGTGAACAAGAAAACAAAATGTTTTTAAGAAAGTTATCTTCTAAAGGAATTGTGAATGATTTTTGTAAAACAACTCACTGTGCACCGAGGGCGCTTTAAAATTTTGAAAAAAAGAAACAATTTATTTTTATTTTATTTTCCTTTTTTTCGAAAATCTGAACAAACTACCGACCTTTGATAAAGGAAGAAATAAGCTACAAGCTAAAACAAAAATCACAAATCGGTCCAATCGTTCAGAAATGACAATGCTTCAAAGTTGCAGCCAGAACTAAGTGCCTCACTTTTTATGGAACTTAAAAAAGTTAGCTTTTTATATAAAGCCTAATCAGGTTTGAGCTTTTACATTCACTTAACAAGAGTGCCAAATTATCTAGAACAAATCGAATTTACAACAGCATGGACTTGCCACTTATTTGGGCGTGAAAACTTGGCATTTCTTTTCGCACGGCAAATGTCTCCAGTCGTTGCCTAAGCAAATACTAATAATTATTGTTTTGTTCGCTTCTATTATAGGTAGCAACATTTAAGTGCCAATTAAGTGTATATGAAGTGGTTATAACTAGAACCTATGCAATTTTCTGCCTTTAAACTTATTACAGCCAGCAGTTCATTTCGTTTTCTACCCATAAACGAGAAGTTAAATCGAATTGAAACTATGTCAAGCGTTGTTTGTATTAAACCAATTCCTTAATGATTGGACGAATACCAATTTAAAGACCGCCTGAGAAGGAGGCTGACAGTAAAACGCAATTTAAAATAAGAGACTATTTGCGACCTTAATTGTCTCTTGTCACAGTGAATGCTGACGAGTTGAACAAGTACCCAATCTCTAACCCTAAATCAACGACGACGTCTATCGCATTTATTTTTCCAGTGACAGTTTTACGAGGTTTACTCTGAAAATGAAAGTCATCACCAACACTATTTTCGAAAGGGCAGTGTTAAACTACCTGACCTCATAATTCGAGAAAAAAAAGATTGAGACATTGCCCTTGCTTTTGGCCCATTGGAATAATGAATGAAAAAGCATGAAACGCTTATTAATTAATTTATTCAAATAGGTAATGCTAATATACGAGAAGGTAAATGTCGCACTGATTTAGGGTCAAAATTCCCTACTCTACTTTATTCGTGTAGTTTCTCATCGAAACTAAACGTCTTCGACAAAGGATTTAGTGTCAGACATTCATGTCGCCTGTTCAGGCGTATATTTTTGTATATTTTCAATATCGATTTCGATCACTACTAACATCAGGTCTTTCTTTTATTTCAGACCGAACCATAGCAACCAGGCTACCGCCCATGTGTCGGCGGCGGAGTTATACAAACCGTCGCGGTCGCCAATTTCCAACACCAGATGTCCCTATCCCCCATCCTCCCAGCTGCAGCCTACCACGCCGAATATCACTCAAGTGCAGGTAAGATATAATAGTTACTTAATTGACCTATTCCAAAAGTGTTCAGCATTTAACCGACACAAAGAGAGAATAAAATAAGAAAAAATGAAATAATATTTGCCTGGACAGTAATAGAAAAGAAACTGTGTTTCAAGAGTAAATTAAAATTTTTTCTAAAAGAAAAAATTAAAAATTTTTTATAGAGATATCCATTATGCAATGAGTGAGACCTTCCCGAGCAGTAATGATTGTTCTGCAACGTATTTTAATACTAGTGTATAAATCTTATTATGGAATATCTTTCTAGCAATGTTGGAGAGCTTGAAACAATTAACTTTGGTCTTAAAAATGGTTTTGAATCCGAATAACATGTCTTTGATTTATGTTCCAAGCATACTCAATGGCATCTAGATCTGGTGATTGACCGGGCCAGTTTAAAATTGCAATTTTGTTATGTCCTTCCGCAACGTCACCGGGCGGCATATTTCGAAACCCAGGACAGGACGGCAGGATCACGAGACGAAATAGCGCACTCCGATTGGTCAGATTTTCTTGCTGGCGTTGATGGGTATTAATAGACCGTTTTAACATTTTATTAACTTCATTTCTGTACGATTCAGAGTTGATAATATCGTAATGTTTTTCCAGTCCGCGTACACAAGAATTTAAAAAAAAATCGACTTTGGGCATGCTCTGGGTTAGTTTTTTGATTGAGCGAGCGAAGCATGGTGCTTTAATATTTGAGGTTTATTTAGATCTAGGAATTATTTCTATCTTATTTATTTTATTTGCCTTGAAACTTTGGTGTGTTTTGATAGTTTGATGCCTTCATTGCATGTTTTGCTAATCTTTCTTTTGTATTGTGGTTATCAAATATTAAAGCACCATGCATTGCCCTCCGCTCAGTCCGGGGACACAGCAATCCAAAACTAATCCAAGGCATGTGCAAATTCGATATATTTTTTTTAATTCTTGCCTTCACAGACTGAAAAAACACGACGCGACGGCAACAACACGAAACCGTACAGAAATTAAGCTATCTATATTTAAAATACCCACCATCCCCAGTAAGAACATCTGACCAATAGGAGCACATTTCTTCATCTAGTGCGCCTGGCGTCCTGGGTTTCGAAATATGGGGCCGATTGGCTGTCTTTTACAGCGATCAAGCTTTATCTTGCATTAAACCATTGTATAAGGAAAAAGGAGAGTATATTAATCTTACGGAGAAAAACTAACACTCTTTCGTAGTTGTGGCCTAGAACGGTATGGCGAGGTCCAAAACGTGTGCTATACATTGACCATGTTTGCAAAATAAATATAAAAGTTTTCTTCGATCGCGTTTTTATAGCCACAAAGGATAGATGGCGCGGGTGTTGAGCAATTGCGCGCCGCGGTCAGAAAAATAAGAAGGAAGTCTTAATTTCACAGCACATGCGCGCCGGCTACTTATTTTACATTTAATGTTTATTGGATTTACAATAATGTCCCGACAGAACTTAAAAGCTTAAAAATGACTGATTTCCGAAACCAGTATAAATATCTCCTAACCCATCAAAATTAATGCTTTGCACCTAGCCATTACTTATTTTATGTCAATTTATTAGCGCAGTAACAAAGTTGTTTACGCAGTGCCCCTCTTTATAATTGTATTTATTTTATGTGTATATTATGTATATTGGTTTCATTATCACTCTTTTTCTATATGCGTAATACTATTACCTAATACTTTAGTTTTTAAATAGCATGTTCTTTTTAGGTTAGTATTGGGGTCAAAACTAGTATCAGTGTCACTGCCTTTTGACCCCATTTTGTAGTAGTTAATAGTTTCATAGTGCAGTGTAATAAGGAAAAAATCTTGTACTTATTACTACAAATAAACTATATTATTATTATTATTATTATTATTATTATTATTATTATATGGGACAGTTGCGCGCCGGTTGCGTATACGTAAACTGCAGACATAGGGGGACTGTAATATAAGATGTTTGTGTGAATCGTTGTTGGAAAAGATGTAAGTTTGGATTGTCGTACAGCATTTTTTAATTTTTTTTTAAATAATGCAAAACATCAATTTCCACGACTAAAACTGAAGCAGAATACTAGATCAGATTCGTACGTTCCACAATTTTTGGCTAAATTAAGGCCGTTTTTCTCCTCATACACCGATAATAATTGCAAAACTGCTAAAATTCTTTAACTGATTAACTATAAACCAAAAAGACAGGAGCAATTTGCAGCTGTCCTAACTCCGTTTCCATGGAAATCACTGTCGCTCCGCCAATAACACCTTGTTATTGAGTCGGTTTTGGCTCCGCCCACATCCGTTATTAGAACAAAGGACGTTAGTCAATTACCCATTCTTAAGAACAATGTTATTATTTTATTTAAGAAAAAAATTAGTTTCTTCTGTTCGCGTTTTGGCTGCCAATTCAAGCCATCCGCAGTACTCCAACGAATTATGAAACCGTAAAGTTATAATTCGCTTTTGTTATGGATATGGGGCGTATAAACATAGACGTAATAAGGGAAGCCAGTAGTATACACATAATCATGTGTCGATTCGGCATTTGTATCAAATCGCGTCGAAATTAGTTACAAAAATATGTGCAAAAAATATTTATATAAAATGAATTTCGAGGTAAAAATTACTTTTAGCTTATCGATGCGTATAGTTTTTGTGGTAAGTAAGTAGATTTATTGACCTGAAATTTCATTTAAAATGATTTGACGCTTGGAAAATAGGCTAGGATTGTTCAGTATCGCGTGTATCCCATTGATTTGTATAAGAGTGGATAAGCAATAAATAGACCAAACATGGCAAATTTACGACGGCGAAATGTAAACAAAGATATTTCTATTTGGACTTGCGCATTAGAAAATTAGTAGGAGCTAATTGTTGCACCGGGAAGGTAAATAGGCAGGCCCGGACTTCGAAAGTGATTATTTCACCAAATATTCGGTAGAGGAGTCTTGCCGATTGTGAAATGGGCCCCAGTTAGCATAGTGAAACAAACAATAAGGTATAAATAAGTAATACTTATAATAATTAGACTTACTTGAAATAGGAAATCTCGGGTATTTTGCCTCGAATCGAACTCGAATTATTAACGCAAAACGCCGCGCCGTCAAAACGAAAACACGTCAAAGATAAAAGCCAAGTTCGATCCTGACCGACGCCTGCTGAGACGGCAAGTGTTTTAGTGCGCATGACAAAACAGTTTCTTCTTTGTTTATGTTTTTCCATTTTGCGTCGATTTTGTCATGCGCAGAAACCTGTTTTTTCGCCCATAGGTTGCCACTTTTGAATAGTGCGACAGGCGGCTATTGCTTATCCACTCCTATACAAATCAATGGTGTATACTCGACCAGCACCAATAACGTTATGCTACCTCCACGTTTCTCCGAAGAACTTTACGTATTATTTGCTATTCCTCCGTTTGAGGTTAGAGCTTCTTGTAGAAGCTGAAGAGTCTTGACGTGCATTAATTTGGATACTTCCGAATAAGTTTGATGTCGAACAAATTCCATACGTACTCGATGGTGTTCAAGTCGGGACTCATCGAAGGCCAATCTATCATCGAATACTTTGATCTTACATAAAAAAATGTGCTCTTGCGTTAACTCCATAAGCAGCATGTACATCATGTTCTATTGATTGAGTCATTGACATCCTGGGACCAGGACCGAAGAGGTTCTTACTATATTCAATCATGTCCGATTAATTTAAGATTCAAGTGGCAATAAAGGTAAATATTTGTTGCAAAAAGATGAATCCGCCATAATACTATAGAACATCTCTTAGACTGGCCGCAATATAGCAGCGCCATAGTCTTTCTAGCGATGAAAGGCATGCTTTACAAGCCCTAATCAATACAATATGGCTGTTTACTGAATGATGTAGATGTGGAAATAATGTTCAATATTTTCCGAATCAGGTGCTTTCAGCGGTAAAGAAAATGTGACCACTGATTTTGGTCGATACCCGCTCTGATTTGGTCCCACCCCTTATCACATGATTTTGAATCCATGCGAGCCGAGCTCAATTTCAAGGCTGACATCTTCACGGCCGTCTGCTAACCAGATTGGCTTCTTTTAAGTGAAACATGCACCTTATGAACCCCATCATGTAAATCATTTCACAGTTCGAGCTTCGAACTGAACAAAATCGGTCCATTCGGGGGCTTGTCAGAATGTATTTTTCTTACGCTAGCAATCTCCCGATGCCGAGTTCCAAGACGGGAGAATTGCGTTTTGAGTGGTTTCCAAAGCAGTCCTGTCAGCTTCAAGCATTTCCTCACTTCTCTCCAAATGTCATAAGCATGTACTATGTAATATCAATATCTATTTTCTGAAGCTCTGTAGGTAACAAAATGGATGTTTATATTGTGGCGTTTTGCAATTGTTTGAGGATTAATGAATGTAGACAGTTAAGACAACCGTAAGACCACAAAATGCTTGGAAATAAATTATTTCTAGACCCAACACCAGACCAGTGGAAATGAAAACTCAGATAAAAGCAAACAATGCCTTATTGAAGCCAAAATACAATGGTTTAGAAAAAAAGAAAACACATAGCGGACTGCTTTCAAGAGCAAGTGACGATTATCCAATATAGGCAGAAGATTGATGGAGGAAAATCACTAATAGGATATGTGATGACCTAATGTCAACTTCGAAGGAACATATTCAGGAATTGGGGAACGCTTGAACGAGAACTGGATTTAACATTTGAAGCTGAGATTTAAACATGTAGGAGATAGACGAATCGGCCTAAAAATTATTCAGATATCAGGGAGATATCCAAAAAAATTCATTATTCACGATTGGAATAGGATATGTTTTGCTGAAGCCTCGCAGCTCACTGCTATCTTCGAAGAAAATCAATTATATCTACCATAAATACTTCTGATTTTGCTTTTTAGTTATTATCTATTTCCACAGGTTAAATAAATCAGTATTTTAAGTGTGTTGTGGTGGTGGTTTCTTTTCATATTGTTGTACTGTTGTCTATATACATTGCAAAAAATACCTCCTCGCAGATAAAACATATTTCTAAATACATAAAAGTGTATGTAATAATGTAAGAAAAGGTTACTTTTTGCCAAAGAGCAATTTTGTTAACACAATTGATTCCTTTCAATTCAGAAAATTGCGCGGAAGAGCAATGTGCGAACATTCCGATAAGAACTCGATTTACGGACGACCACGTTTTCGATGTTCGTTTATGGGAGTTCATATGGTAGTAAAAGGAGAACTGCGAGTGGAAATAATCTTAAAAGCCCTTTTGGGGTCCGGCCTATCAAAAAGGTTAAATTGAAAAACCTTCCATATCTGAAATTTATCATTACCGGGTCTGTATGAGAATAACAGTATCGGTTAAATTTGTAAAAAAGTTAAGCCATAGTGCGCAGAGTATCTGAAGTAAAAAAATGCTCTCTTGGTAGAAATTGCTGGCTATGTTGAATTTTTAATGGAGGTGCATACGCGCGGTATATGGGGTGAATGCGCCCTAGATGTTAATATAGATAATAGGATAAAATTTGCGCAGCATTCAAATAGAAATTCAAATATTAGTAACGTAATTGGTGTTACATTTAAAATTAGGAACAGTTTTATGGTTTTACATCATATTTTT
This sequence comes from Pissodes strobi, assembly GCA_016904865.1. Lineage (NCBI taxonomy): Eukaryota > Metazoa > Arthropoda > Insecta > Coleoptera > Curculionidae > Pissodes > Pissodes strobi. The sequence goes on along the minus strand of MU182183.1, from coordinate 56,634 downwards.
TCCACAATATAATGCACACTGTCTTAGAAATGTCTATAAATAACTTTTGCATTTAACATTTTTTAAAGTCTTTATAAGGAACGAATATGTGCGGTATTTTCACGTATATCTGAATCTCACTGTACATCCGAACGATGCTATAAATTTCTTCCTGAATTTATATTTTTATATGATGTTGTCATTTACTGCAGCCATGAAATCTTGATTCTAAGTCTCATCCAATTTCAGGTTTCTCAGAGGTATCCCACACAAGGGCCGGCCGCCTCCATCACCACCCCCGCTGCTTCTTCCCTTCTCACCCCGGCGGCCGCTTATCACCGACCTCATCCGGACTACCGGCACACCAACAGGATCTCGTTATTGCATCCCGAGTACGGACCCGGGGGACGAAGAGAGGCGGCCGGCGGCGGCATGGGCGGTCAGCCACCGCAACCTACACCTGGCGAACAACCGCTGAAGAAGATCCGGTTGACTGATAAGGAGCTGCCGCCATTGAGGATTGATACAAGGGTAAGTAATGAGTTTAGAAATAGAGTTTAAATGAAGTGGAGGGATAGTTCGCCATGATTTTGCCAACATAAATTCAACGAACGAATGAAACATTTTGTAAAACCTGCTGAATAAATCAATTTTGCGCTTCGGTCAATGCAAAAACCGCAAGCTATTTTAGTGTCCCTTCTACCCCTCGTGTCTTAAAACCCGTCATGCGTTGTCAGGATGAATATGTATACATATATCAGTTTTCTCTTCAATGCAGACCACAGTAGGTGGTGTCAAAAAACTAGGTGCGACATGAAGCAGAAAGGGAGTACCGAGCACTAGGACCTTAGTATACTGGTTTATCTGGTGCAAGTCAAAATCAGATATTTGTGCTGGTGTGATCAAAGTGGCTCAATGGGGCAATGTTTTGATTGCACGACTAAGACCTCTACCGTTGACAGAGGTTAGGTAATATGACAGACTATTTGCATCATTGAGTCAGATTGAGCACACAATTTTACAATTAGGTGTCTGACACATTTTAATTGTTCCAATTCGAAAATTATGAATTCCGTTCTGCTATTTTATATAAACCCTTCATTTAATTCTTAAGTGTGCATAGTTCAGCGCTCTCGTGCAACTATGCGCATCATTAGCGCCTAATCAACTCTGTGTAAAAATTAGTTGAGCGGATAATGAGCTGTAAGAATAAAAAAATGCACATATTAATAAAAAACACCAAAGATCTCCTTCAATTCGTTTCTTAATATTAACGATTCATTATATTCTCTTTTATAATTGAGTCATGCAACAAACAGTTCGTAATAGGATTGCCGTCTTTTAAATTACAACCTTGGGTTCAGATGGAAAATTTTCAGATCGTTATTTTATTATTTTAATGTTATTTAATTAAAATATATTTATCTCCGTCTTTATCTAGAAGTTATCTATGCTCTGTTTTGTACACTAGAATTAATTTCACCCTTTATATGCTGCGCTCAACAGGCAATCAGTTCAATGTCTGCAACATATGTAGTTAATTTAATACGATTATGGATTATTCGGCATATTTCCTGCAATTTCTCTTTTTGATTTATTTCGATATATAATATTTCAGGTTGATACTGATATTTTTCGTAACATTTTTCCTGCCTCCCAAATAAGATTAAAAAATAAAATACATTTTAGTCTTTATTGTCCTTTAAGAATCCTTCACATTATGCATTATGAATAGTTTCGAGAGGCGACCAGTCTTTTTTTGTGTGGCTACAATTATTTCACGTTTATTATTAAAGTATGACTATACTAATTACTATATCGCGCTAAGACGAGAATATTTTAAATGAAGAATAGGTATATGCTTTCTATGAAAAATTGTCAATATTTTAGCCGGGAACGTACAACCCCCAAGTGGAAGCTATTTCGCCGACATTACCAGAACAAATCTCGCAGGAGGACCAGGCTTTCAAGACGACGAAGGACGAGTTGATCCAGCAGATCAGCAAGGTGGACCGAGAGATCTTGAAAGCCGAACAGCAGATAGTCATCTTGAAGAAGAAACAGGCAGAATTAGAAGAGATTGCAAACAAGCCAAGCGTGAAGAATGAGGTGGAAGAAGATACGCAACCCAAACATCAGAGTTTGCCACAGGTAGGTGCCACAATCTATTTTATCTTCAGGGAAGAAGTAATATCTACCAATCAATCAATCAAATCATTTATTGAAAATCAAATCCTGCTGTACAAGAGTTTTCGTATACTTAGACTAATTAAATACAAACAATTACTACACACTGACGATTCAATCTCTGACTGTCAGCAAATTCTGATATGGAGTAATAAATAGCTCGTGCTATAAAAAAATCTTTTAGAACCTTATTGAACTTTCTTAAGTCATTTTTTGTTAGCTAGTTTCTCCCTACTTCAATAGATATACGATATTTTGATGTTAGGTGTAAGAAGTTGTTAATAATTAAAATAAGTCATGTATGTTTGTGGTTTGTGTTTGGAATCTCCTTAAATGAGAATTATTTTAAACTGAGGAAATGACACTGTTGGTCTCTCTAGTCCACTCACTTTTGTATCAATGCTGTACTCACCATATTCAATATGCAGTGTTCAAGGCAAGTTAAATACTTGTTGTTTCAACCACCTTCATTTAATAAATACACTTTCCGTGTCTGTTAAGTAGAATTATCTTGGGTCATCTAAGCTTTCGGTTTGAGGCCTTCGACCAAGTCTTAATTGATCAGTAAAGTCAATAACAACTCTACAAAGTCGGTTTTGGTAAAGTACATAGCTTGATAATAATTTGAAAACGCTTGACCTCTTTATATTTTATATTATATAATTTTATGGACCTACAGTTATGGTTCCATTGGTCACTCCTAGTTATGAATGTTATATTTTTTTTAGAAAATCTATGCAGAAAATCGAAAGAAAGCACAGAACGCGCACGCGCAACTGGACTTGTTGGGACCGAAAGTTGAGTGGCCCCTCTACAATCAACCGACTGATACTACCGTGTTCCACGAAAATAACCGACGCAATGTGATGTTTAAAAAACGCTTATTAGAATATTTTAAGAAGAAACATACGGATAGACATGCAAGGTAAGGTTATTTAAAACGTAGATTATGATAAATAAACACTTTTGAGCTGCAGTTTATAATAATAATTGTCAGGCCACTGATGGATATCTGTGTTAAGTGTTGTGTCGTCAAACGTGATAAAACAACCCGGAAAACTAGAGACAAATCACATTCCATAGAATTTTGATTGGACATCATTGCCGCTTACCTTTTGCGAATGAGGGTCGACATCAGCCCGCGTCCTAGGATGTTTAATCCGCGAGTGAGTGAGAGCCTAATACAGTGCGCACAAGAAACTCGCTATACAGACACCTAATACATGTTGAAATGTGGGAAAATAAATGTTTATCTATCTCTCTGATTGATTCAACCAGTGATTAAATATAAAATAAAATGAAATTTTCATATATATATTCGAATTTTTAAAACACTCTGCGTTATTATTTAAAAAATGTGGTTAGAATGCAGCTTAGTAATGTAAATCAATCCAATTCAAAATGAGAACAGATTATATATGGATCAGTTGACTCATATTCAATTAAACAAGCTCTACTTCATTACAATGTCATTTTAACTGCAATAATCACAGATTTTTGAGTAATCTATAACTTTCTGTAGTTGAGTTCTGCGATAATGATACCTCTTTTAGGGACCAAACCAAACATATATCTTGAAAATCTCGAGCTTTATAAATAAACAACTCAGTTTTAAAATACCTATTTCCATAACATTCAACACTTTGGTAAAATTCTTGTCAATAACGTCGTAGTTGTGTAGGAACCTAAGTGGTTAATGAATCATTAACTATTAACAACAACAATGTCAATATTATTGGGGTTTCCGACCGAAGTTGACTTTGGTAACCTCATGTCGACTGCTGTGTTGCACTAGTTTGTCAAATCCATTTTGGGCCGTTCCGACGTCATTGCTGCTTTTGAAGTCGATTTCGACTAGCAAACAATTACTCTGGCTTAATTAACTGATTCTACTAACATTTTCGTATTATGTCAGATTTGCTCAATAAATTAGGATTGTTTTCGTATTGTCGCGTCCTAATAATTAGAGCCATTTTATCTTGACTAATTTACATCGCTACTTAATATTGATGGAAGTTTAGTATGTTGATATATTTTATTAACTCGAAAGGCCTGTCCACCGAAGTGTTTTTTTAAGCTCAAAGTCAAAAAATCGCTTTAATCGAAAAGCTGTAGAATTTGGCTTTTACAGTTGAAGGACGTGGCCTCAAAAGGGCAGGTACAATACATTTTTAAAACTTAAAATTAAGCCGTTAAACAAGCAATACTAAAAACTACAACACAGTTTCATTACAAAAATTCAATAAAATGTGTTCTAAGAGCTCATTCACCGAGTAAGGCTCCATTCCAACAATTAGATCCAAAATAAGCTTTTTAATTAAAATTAGTTTCATTGTTTTTAACTTGTTAAAATATTTTATGCAAGCATATGCAAGACCCCTCTCAGTTGCGCTAAGCCGTTGCCTAGGTACATTCAGACAGACCTACGTTTCTAGTGTTAAAAGAATGTTGAATTTCAAGTCTTAAACATTTTTCTTTGTTTTTAAAAAAGAATACCAAGCACCCGTATATGTACATTGAGTTCCCTAAATCGACTCCTACAGTACTCCCAGGGATATCAAAATACACATCGCTCTTTTTTGTGCAACAAAGACATGGTTCGCATCTCTACCCGCCCGCCCCCCAGAAGAGGTTTGCAAAATATATTACTTTTAGGTTATTAAGGTTTAGGTATTTTGACATTACTCTCACGAAATTGCAAGCTGAATTTACTTTTTTGCAAAAACTCGATATTTGTTCGGACCAATCCAAATTCTGATCTATATGAATTCCCAAGAACTTCAGCTTCAGCTAGGGTGATATTTTGGGAGCCAAGCCGGACCCTCCTAGGGACGTCCTAAAACAAATGTGATTGATCTCTTCAGTGTTGAGGAAGAGTCTGAAACCATTCTTCTGCCCTCAGCAGGTGGTCAGACAAGGTTGTCCCAATAACTAGAATGTTTGTGTCATCAGCATAGTTTACCAGACAGTAGCTTCCATGAAGTGCTTCTGACGCCAAGTTGTTGGCATAGAAAACAAACAGCAAAGGTGGGACTTCCCTGAGGTACGCCTAGCCGAAGATCCTCCCCTTCTGAAAAGTGCTTTACTCCATTTTTTTTACAACCAATCTCTGCCTCCGACCAACCAGGTATGAGTGGATCCAGTCTGATGCAGGTCCCCGCACACCATACCTCTCCAGTTTCTCCAGCAGAACGGCATGATCCAGGCTGTCGAATGCCTTCGACAAGTCGAGAAACATTCCCAGTCCCCAACAGTCTTGTACACAAAGTCATAAATCGCCGCTTCGATCGACCTTCTCTTAAAGTAACCATGCTGAGAGTGACTAAACAATTTTTCAGTGTAGAAGAGGCGTAACAGTCTAGTTCACATTGCTCCTTCAAATATTTTGGAAAATGTTGCTGTTAAGCTAATCCTAATAAGATATAGGTTCAACAAGCGCCAACTTTAGGGAGTCAGGAAACACACCATGTTTAAAATAATTATTGATCATGTGACACAGAGGTATAGCAATTCCCTCTGCACATTTCTTTTTATTACGTTTGATGAAACTTCATCGTACCCTGCACTCATTTTATTTTTAAGTGTCAAGATTATCAGTAGAACTTCTCTAAAAGTGACGGGTTAAAAAGAATGATTTATTATTAAAGGGAATATCGCAGGTCCGGCGCTGCGTTAATGACAAAGTAATTGAAGTTGTTACATATCACATTCGTATCTCCGGAAATTTCGCAGTCAGCACGCCTTGTGTTCTTACCTCCACTTCTCTCACAATTTGCCAAACACATTAAAACTTATTGTCACTATTGTTAAGACGATCACCATATTAAGCTGCCCGGGCCCCAGCAAGTTATTATATCTACGTTTGATTCCTCTGTACGCACCATCATGTCCAGCTTCAACCGTGCTAAAAGCCAATAACATATGATAACATTGATTTTTGTATGCTGCAATCTCCTGATTATGCCGATAAGTTTTTTTTTTCGTTTTTGGGTTTACTGTCTTTATAGGAAAACAGTGGTTAAATATAGGCAATATGGTATGCACAAAGGTATCCAATTGAAGACTTACCTGGGTCCCATGCAGCCCAAAACCGACTTTCCAACTTTCCTGAGATAACACTCCCTTAAAGTACTCCTTGTTGTGTGCATTAAATATTCGGTTTTTTTACTCTATGATTTTCCTCACCTGATTTCATTTTAAAAACAACCTTTTGTGCCGTATGATGAGATATATGGGTGCTCAACACCTCTGACCTGAAAGAGTCACAATTGGTAAAAATATTATCAATGCAACTTTTAGTGGTCCTACACACCCTTGTATAATCTAAAATTGATGGACATATATTAAATGACTGTAACAAAGAAATAAAACTAGTACAGCCCTTACTATTACTATCCATAATATCCAAATTAAAATCACCGGCTATGGGACAATGATCATCAAAATTATTACACAATATTTGCTCTAGCTTCAATAATAAAGCCTCAACTGGAGCTGATGGTGTACGATACACACACAAAATGACAACCTTGCTATTACCTATCTTAGGCTCAACTGCGGCACACTCAAAAATCAAAAACAATACTCTCATTGCCAATCGACTCCACATTATGGTGAGAATACTAAATTCTTTACTGACATCTTGATTCTTGAACTGTTGGCATCTTAGACCCTGTTCAAAGGTTCAGAAGGTGCTAGATTTTTCAGGTTTAAAAACTCAACTCGGTTCAGTGAATACGTGATGTGACAATGTACGCGTAGACAGGTGATAAAGCCTACTTAGATGCAGAACATCTTAATACATTCATACAAAAATTAGATAATCAGCTATCAGTAAATTGTAAATTAGTCCTTGCTGGTGACTTAAATGTTAACTACTGTGATAGGTCTCCTGGTTCCATTTTTCTATCAAAACTCTTGTCTTTCTACGTCTTGGTGATGCATGTTAGCGCTCCTACACTTATAACCAATAGTTCCAGTACATTGCTTGATTATAAGCAATTTTTTGCGAGGTTAATCCAGCATAAACGGTTTAGGTTTTCAGCATAATCTAACGTTTTCGCGACATAACCTGAAGTAGGGGAAATGTTGATGACGTCATCGTTATGTTAACCAAGCATAATCCGGTCTGGAGCAGGTTTTGCTTGGGTATCTCATTTGCATTAGACAGAAATTAGTGTGTTCGCCAACAAAAACGAAGTATCTCCAGTGTATCATACATTTATGTTGATGGGGATAGGTATATGACGTATAAAGGTTAATTCATCATAAATTAGCATAATCTAAACCCAGTTCGCGAAAAATCCCTTTATGTGTGTTCAAATGTACTATGTTTGTCATGTGAGGTAATAAGTGTTTAACAAGTAAAGTGAGCTCTTCTCAGCGGGAGTTTAGGCGAATATTTAGCACTGGAAATTTTAAGCAGTTTTCGATTTTGTTTGGAGGTAAATTGACAGGGAATAGTTCCGTCTCCTGAGCCATTTTCTATCTTCTGTGTTGTTCTTTCAGATGTTTTTAATAGGGCGTTTGCACTAAGACAAGCAAGGACACAAGTGGGAAAAAAACCTTGTCTCACACCTGGCCTCCTACGATCAGGGGCAAACTTACGTAGTCTTAATTACCTACGGAAATATCTTTATATGGAGAGTTTTATCACTTACTGTAATAGGTATAGATCTATCTATCGCAAGCTTGTAGATCACAGAAAGAATGTTTACTACGGGCGACGAATCTCATCGGTTTCAAACAAACCTAGAGAAAGCTGGGTAATAATTAATCAATTGAGAAATAAGACCAGACGAAATGCTCCGGTGACTGAGGTTGACCTTGACTCGCTAAATAATTTATTTTGTAACGTTGCAAGTACCTTGATCCAGAAAATTGCTACAAATGCCAACCCTCTCGAATTTTTAAGAAGTGTTTCTGTTCTTGGTTCATTTCTTATTCTGCCGACAGATCTCCATGAGGTAAAGGCAACCATATTTTCGTTAAAGAACAAGAAATCTCATAGGGAAGACGGTATCTCTGCAAAGGTGCTACTAAGGCTACCAGATTGTGCTTTGGAGACTTTGATATTTGCCATTCATGACTGCTGGCATAGGGGCATATTTACGTCTTGCCTAAAGTCACCTATGGTAATACCACTTTATAAGGGTGGTGATCATAAAGAAACTTCTAACTATCGTCCAATCTCTTTATTGTCTACACTTTCAAAAATTGCTGAACGGCTTGTTAAGACTCGAATGTGGAACTATCTTCAAACCGTTGCCGCCATATGGTGTGATGGCCAATTTGGCTTCCAGTAGTCTAGGGACTCGTGACGCTATTCAAAACTTCCTGGAAGATATATACTTGGGTATTAATGGCCTCAGTGTTCTGCGATCTGTCAAAGGTCTTACTGCGTTGATCATAGAATACTGCTGGCAGAGCTTGAGTGCTATGGATTCCACGGTACTGCCTTGGCCTGGCTTGATGATCGTACTCAGTTGGTTGCGTGGGGTGGAGAGGGGTCATCAGCATTGGAGGTTGAGTCAGGAGTCCCTCAGGGGTCGGTTCATGGACCCTAATTGTTCCTGATTTATATCAATGAAATTGGTGGAAGTTTCACAATATGCGCCGACGATACCGCGGTATCATTGCATGAGCATGATGTTGCGGGACTTGGCTCGTGTATCTCAGATAACCTAAAAATATTAAGTATTGGTGTGATGCAATTCTCCTTGTGTTCAATGCTGATAAGACAAATATTCTTGCATTTGGTTGTGATTTGGAGGATGTCTATCTTGAGGGTAGCACTGTTCAGACTTCTGGAATGTCTAAGTTTCTGGGACTTGGGGTTGATAAACAGCTTCGTTTTGAGGAGCATATCTTGGGGTTGGGTAAAACGTCTTCTGGATGCTTTGCGGTGAGAGTAGTGTGGCAGGAACTGGGTCAACAGAACAACAGAATGGTTATTTTTCATTATTTGAGGCACATCTCCGGTATGGTATTCCCTTTTGGGGAGCAACTACACAGAATTTGCAAAATGTACTTTTTGCCTTGCAAAAAAGGCTGTTCGCTTCATTGCCAGTATCAACCAAAGAGTGTCAGGTAAAGAATACTTTATTGATTTAAATCTTCTTACCCTACCATCTCTCTACATATTTGAGACTGCGTCATTGATTTTTAAGAACCGTCCACAAGTTCGCCAACCGCAAAGGATTACAAGACAAATACATAATTTGCCTTTACCGATACCAACAAAGGCAATGGTTCAGAGATCTATAATATATAATGGCACTTAATCACCTTCCTAATTTCTTAATAACATCATCAACTGCTGGACATTTTAGGAAGGCACTAAAAAAGGTTTTAATCCCAAAAGCCTACTACAGCCTGAATGATTTTTTATGGATCGTGTGTAGGTTTTAAAGTTTATAATTTTATACTGCTTATCTTGTTTTTTTTTTAGTTGATAAATGTTTTTTTTTAATTCATATTGTCTCGTTTTTTATGTATGCTGGGTTAAGTTTCTTTTATAAGATTTTGATTTTTTCTTAGATTTAATAATTGTATCGTAATGGTTAAAGCCTTATTTTAATTTGCTTTGTAAACGGGGACTATAATTGTTTCTTTACAATAAAGCACTTTGACTTTGACATCATCCAACGTAAATTACTTACATTGTAATATAGTTACTGATTGGATTTGGTATCTTGTTAATGGAAAGATTTGGAATGTGATCTTCCCAAGCTAAGTGATAACTTATTTGATTATTGTAACCAGCTCTCGTCACAAGTTACCTTCTTGATTAGAGTGTGAAGTCTTTGAGATGCTCGTGTTTTGAATATTCCATAACAGTGCACTCTTTATTAGTGACCTACTGTCTATTCGACGCATTAAATGATGCAGGCCATCAAAAAGTGTAACACATGCATGCAAGGAACAGGCAAAATAGGTGATTCTTTATTTTATTTGGAAATATTTACTACTGTTACAGTTACTGTGTACCAGATAAACTTTGAATTATGTCGTTTGAATTCAAATTCATACAAAAATATTTCTTAAGATATATTGTATTTATTGACGTAGTAATATATGTTTCTTCTTTTTAGAAATAATCAGTTATCGGCAACATATAGCAAGTTAATGCAGGAGTGGATTAGAAAATGCGACAAAATCGAGTACAGCACTAAAAGAAAAGTGAAGGATGCTAAAAATAGGGAGTTCTTTGAAAAAATATTCCCAGAGGTGAGGAGGCAACGTGAAAATAAAGAAAGGTACGATATTTGTGTTTATTTTAATTACAAGCAGTGTCCAAATTCAAATTACAGTAGTAATCATGTTATAATACTACCATATCCACAATATTACTGGTTTTATTATTTAAAAAAAAAACTCTCAGCTAACACATACTAACATCATGAATAAGAAAAACTACACGGCCCTGTTTACAAAACTGTACATAGAACACAGGCAGTTTCAAATGCATTATTCAGAGAAAGTTTGAATTGCAAGATACTTTCCATCTTCTACACCAAAATCGAATCTTCAACTCGATTCTATTTCAAGTTTTCCTTCTACATTTTGTAAATGACACATCAGAACTGCTCGGACAACCCGCGAAGTGATGAACAATGGCTGCTAATGATTCATCTTCATTAAAGCTTTATTTTATCACAAATTTAAAGTTTAGAAGCTAGTAAAATACAACAATAGAATTAACAGAAATAGCAACTCACAGATCGCTTATCTTCCAGATTTAACAGGGTAGGCTCTCGAGTGAAATCAGAGGCTGACATGGAAGAGATTATGGACAACCTCCAGGAACAAGCCTTAGAGGACAAAAAGATGCGCAGCTATGCAGTTATACCTCCAATCCTATTGGACACAAAGGAGAGGCGGATAAAGTATACAAATAACAACAATTTTGTTGAAGATATGGAGGCTGTTTATAAGGTATGGAAATTAAATAAAATGGTTACAAATATGCTAAGGTTTTTACCTATGAATTAACTCAGGTATCAAAATTATATTTGCTATTTTATCATTATTTCATCCTAGGTATGTTCTATTTATTTTTCATTATCACAAGAGGGAAAATTTTGCGTCAAAATGTCAAATGACACTTAGGATAAGATCTCGAGCCATTATGTGAGTGGTTATGTTAAAGATGTTATGAACAAAATTGCCAAAAAGCAAACTTGGATAAAATAAGAGAAATATTTTCTCTAAAAAAAATTCTCCTCCAATGGATTCAATATGATTAACAACCTAATTTTAAGAACGAGGAATTTTGCCCGCTGCACAACGGGAGTACAATTATCAAGCTTATATACTTTTACCTTCAATAATTGGGAGAACTGCAACCAAATCGAGTTCTTTGATTTTTGTGTGGTAAAAATAATATTTCCAGGCTGCCTATTTCATATTTCAAAATGTCCATTCTTCAAAAGCATGCCAAAAGTAGAATCATATATAGTCAAACTCATGTTAAAAAGTTTTTTTTTCTTGATTTTACATCCCCAAGAAAATATATTGTATTTAAGCTGATAAATATGCAGGAACAGTAGAGAAAACATTGGAAATCAGTTTGAGAACTGTGCAGAAAATTGTGTATGAAAATGCACGCTATAATACCGAAGAATACTAAAAAGTGTAGATTAAAAAAGGCAAAGAATGTGTAATTTAGAGAACCTGTGAAAATTGAAGTTGGGAATGTGATATATGACTTATATAGATCAAAAATCAATGTTCTGGAAATTGTATTTGAATCGTTATCAAAACAAATAATAAGAAAATTAGGTGTTCGATAAAAATTACTTTTATCGAAGATTTTTTTTAGCGAGTCAGCTTGTTCAGTGCTATCCTTCCAATACGATGTAAAATAATAAAAAAAAAATTCTTTCTTCCGTTATTTTTGGAAATAATTAGATAACCTTCTGTATTTTCTGATATGATTCATATCAGTGACCGATTCTGCCTATATCTTATAATATAATATATTATAGATATAACGCCCCAGAAGTGGACGCCAAATCAGTGAATAAATACGGTAACATAATAAACACTAAAATCCATAACTATTCTTATAGAACGTGATAACAAATCTGAATATTTTGGAGTATATATTGATACTATGCTATAGTATTGATTAATATACCTTGTGTGCTTCTGGAATGTTTATAATTTAGACATATGTTTGATTTTCTTATAAAGAATACAGGGATGGCCAAAGGTCTGGAATAAAATTCATATTTTTTGAGCAAGCAAAGTTTTCAAAAAACCCTGACCAGGATGGACCTGCGATTTTCTTATGGAGATTTACATGTAAAAAATGGTTTAAATTGCGGCCAAACATACATTGCTTATCTACTATTTCGATCTAACTTTCTAGGTGCTCCAATTACTTTGGTTGCATTCCCATCACGCCACAGTACAAGGTCACCTTTCCTATAAGACTTAGGGGGTTTTCTCCTCTTATCAAACTGTTCCTTCATTTTTCTAGAAACATTATCGATTCGCTTTTTAGCCCCTTCACGCTTGGCTGGCAATTGCTCCCTACTGTTATGTGCGACAGGTTCTAAATCTCCCAAAAAACTACCCATAAGGGCTACACTTAATGCTACTATTAACAGCGTTGTTTACACCCCACAATATTTCCGGCAACTTTTCGTCCCAGCAGCATTCATCAGAAGTAGAAGCCCTTGTGGCGTTCGGTGTAGCGTTCTATTTGCCCGAGGTGTGTTTATCGCTGTAAAAATGTGCTTAATTTGGTTCTTATTAACAAACTCTCTAAAGTGACGACTGGTGAAGGCCAATCCATTATCGGAAATAATTCTTTTAGGAAATCCCAAAAATAATCAAAAAATCTCAGTTAAATTCTCACTCAGCTGAACCTAGTGTACGACTTCATTGTGCAATCAAATACTTTGTAGAAGCGTCAACCATTGTGAGAAGATAACTATACCCTGATTTACTTTTGGTGAACGGCCCAACATGATCGATATGAACCATTTCCATTGGAACCGACGATTTTCGTATGGGATGCAGTTGTCCTCCCTGTTTGCCGTAATTACCTTTGTTATGCACAATCAATACAAGATGTAACGTACTTTCGAATAAACCTCGACATTTTAGCAAACCAATAACTTTGTTTAATGAATGACAAACTTCTTTCCAACCCTGGATGCCCAACATCATCATGGAACTGCTGTACCAACTTCCATCTGGCCATTTTTGGAACAACAAGTCGATCGCCTTCTAAAGTTTTGCGATAGAGCCGATTATCCTTGAAAATATACTGACACTGAAGTTGCTTATCTGATTTACTTTTAGTCTTGGTTATAATATGTTGCAAGGTTTCGTCCTGTAACTGCACAGCTAGGAACCAATCAGCATTTTCCATGGAATTCACCTTTAATACGTTTCTGCTTAAGGCATCAACATGCCTCATTGATGACCCTGGCTTATGAAGAACCTCAAATTTATATTCCTGGATTTGCAGCCACCAGTGTGCAATACTCGGAATGAGATCCCGTTTTTCAAATGTGTACCTTACTGCAGAACAATCCGTAACAATTTTACCTACTAAATAAACCCTAAACCTTTTTAATGTTTCAACGACGGCCAATATCTCTAGCTGGTAGCTGTGGTAAAGCTTTTCAGAAGACGATGCAGCCCTGCTATAATAAGCTACCGGTTTTAAAGCACGATCTACTTGGACTAGCAAAAGAATTCCTCCTAACCCCGCATCAAGGCAACTCCGGATTAAAAGAAACAAGAATGGGGCTATTTATCAATAATTTATCAAGGACTGAAATGCTTTTTCCTGGTCTTCGCCCCATATCCAAGAAGTCCTTTTCTTCGTAAGCTTGGTAAATGGAAGAGCAATAATCGAAAAGTTTTTGACAAATTTTCTAAAATAACCGACAAGACCTAGAAACTGTCGCACTTCATGAACATTACTCGGCTTTTTAAAGTTTTTTATCGCTTCTGTTTTTAGCAGCACCCGGAGCCAAACCTTCTGATGATATTTTCTGCCCCAAATACTCTAATGAATTTTGCAAAAATGAACATTTCTTTATATGAAGCTTAATTCCAGATTTGTCTATAGACTGAGAATTTTCTCTAAAATATCCAGACGTTCTTCAATTGTGGCGGACGGAATCAACAAATCGTCCATATAAACCATAACCTTACCAAAACGTAATTGATGCCCAAGCGCTTTGTTAATTAACCGCTGAAAAACTATAGGTGCATTAGCTAACCCAAAAGGCATTTTATCATACTCATAATGACCGTCTTGTGTGACGAAAGCCGTTTTTTGAATTGATTCTGCAGTTAATGGTACTTGATGAAACCCCTGATTCACGGTAACTGATTTTGAGTTTTTCACATTTTTTGGTTAAATAAACCCCCTAACCCCCAGTTATCCCACCTTTTTTGGAACCTATGTCTTGGCTTGTTCAATAGTACATAAAAAATGGAATCCAGCCATACCAAATAAACAAGTTTTATGTTTGCAATAGCCAGGTTTTTTTAAATTTATAAATTACATTTTTATAAAATTAAACTTTATTAAATTAATTCACAGGTGATTTAATCCCGCAAATGCTGAAAATGCCCTCCATTTACTACTCCACAGCATTACGAATGACTTCAGGTGGTATATTACGTATCCCGGCCGTGATTTTGTGCTTTAGATCTTCAATATTGTCCGGTCTATTCTGCTGAACTCTTTCTTTCTAATTTCCCTAAGGAAAGTAATCTAGGGGCATTAAGTCTTGTACCGCGCCTCCCAATCCAACCATTTGGAAACATTTCATCTAAGTACCTGCGAATATTAATACCAAAATGTAAAAGGAGCGCCATCTTGTTGGAACCAAATTTTTTCACCATGTATGTTTGGATCTATTCTATGAGGAAAAATCTGAGCTAACGCAGATATCAGTTCAATTGTTAGGAAGTCTAAGTAGCATTCGGCAGTAAGGCTTTCTTCAGAAAAAAAATTGACCCAAAATTCTATTGTTGATAATACCTGCCCATACATTAACCTTTTGATGACGCTGCATATATATGCGCTTCTGATATCCAGTGTGGATTTTCCTGAGACCAAAAGCGATAACTATGCCTATTAGCCACTCCATTTAAATAGAATGTAGCCTCATCCGAAAAAATTATATCCAGTGGATAGTCATTGTTGTCGTCACACCGTCTCATCATTTCCTCACAAAATTCCAAACGCCTATCATAATCGTTTTCCAATAGCTCTTGAACAAGACATACCTTATATAGATGAGTTTCCTCTTTTTCTAAAAACCTTTGAATTGTAGTTCGAGGAATATCCTGACTACGAGCCAATGAAACCGTTGAAGTTTGAGAATTTTCAGCAATTTCTAATGCTATGTCCAATATATGGACTGTCTATATCGTCATCTAAAGCAACTGTCCGATCAGATTTGGGCAAATCACATACTGTACCATGTGCCTCAAATTTGTGAAATATTTTACTAACTGTCCCTTGTGAGATTTGATTTTCGGGATATTTTGCATTAAATAAATCACACACTTCACGTTGACTTCTTATTTTGTCTCCACATCCAACTAGTATCAAAATTTCAATACGCTGCCTTTCCGACAATAGCATTGTGATTTTAAAATTTTGGTTTTTGACACGATACACTTCCGATTTACAACTAAAGTAAACAATTACCCTGAACAGCCTGGTAGATGAAAAAAGACACACAAATACCTTATTTTTTGCTCTAGCAACAATAATAATGGTTCAAATTCTTTATCTGTTATTAATTTTTCCCAATAGTCTCTCACTACAGTAGTTATTTTATAAGGCCCTAAAATCCTGGTTAGTGCAAACATAAAACTTGTGCATTCCATTTTTCAACGAGCCCCCACAAGACATAGGTTTCCATTTGAAAAAAAAGTTGGGATAACTGGGGGTTAGGGGGTTGGAGATTTTTTTTATTTATTATTTAACCCAGAAATGGGAAAAACTCAAAATCAGTTCCCGCGTTTCAATGTTTTTTGAAAACATTGGTTGCTCAAAAGATATGAATTTTATTCCAGACCTTTGGCCATCCCTGTAATATAAAATCACGTTTTTAATTTTTTCCTTGAACAAAAAACAATAGGGAAATGTTACGTGGTTTGTTTAATTAAAACTATTTTTTCTTTGTAGAGCCGACAGTACTTAAATATTTGGACTGCCGGCGAGAAAGAAACGTTTAAGGACAAGTACCTTCAGCATCCAAAGAACTTCTATCAAATAAGCCAAACGCTGGGCGAGAGAAAGTCAGTGTCGGAATGCGTCCATTATTACTATCTCAGTAAAAAGACGGAAAACTACAAACAGATGCTGAGGAAGAATAAGAGAGACAAACTGAGAGAAAAAATACGACAGTCGAGGAACTCGGGCAAGGTTAACAACAGCGCAACCTTGTCTGTAGTGGATACCTTAACGACAGGTTCGATAAACATTCAACTACATTTTATGGGATTAAGTACACTCTGGGTCAAATTTCCAATAACGTTTCAAACATTAAGACTATTTTATTGATTTTTTTACTTTGTAGTTATTGCAAATAGGCAAATAGCTAATATACAAACGTCGTATCTATAAAATTAACGCATAACGAATACTCCATGGATCTGGAATTCACGTTATAGCAATTTATTTCACTAATTTTGCTTATGATCGCGTTAGTCATACTAATTTAATAATATATTATTAGACAGACACTAAAATTACCAGTCGTTATGCTCCTCGGGCATTTAAGACGCGAAACTAATACTTATATAAGCAAAGGTTAATATACATTTGTTTTCACTCCTAAAACATCTACAAAATCTTTTTATTATTATTAAATCACTACATTTTATAAGATTGTGACTCGCGGTAAAATCATCGCAACATGTTTAGGACCTCACTTGAGATAGACGCCCTTTGTCAACCATTCAAATAGTATGTCTTGAAAAAAAAAATAGGATTACTTAATATGAAGAGGGTGTTGGGAGCCATATTTACAACTATTTGACTACTAATGTGTTTTTCTGAGAAAGTTGTTTACCTAATTCGAACTCTTTTCTTATAGGCGTAACAACACGGTTACAGCGAGAGCAGCAGCAGCGTACTGAAGGAACGGCACGTTCATCGGACGCGTCTACAGCTGCTGCGGCGGCAGTTTCCACCGAAACAACCAACGCTACTGAAAATTCTTCACCTCCACCGCCGGCAGTCGGTACCACAGCCACCCCCAGTCCATTAAACGTGGGAGCTACAACTACCACGAGTACGACGTCGACGGCCTTGACTAGCCATACAACTGCGACGTCGGCGGGAGAATGGACTGGGGCTACTAGTACGTCTGCGGCGCAGGTATGCAATTATGCTTGCTAATATTTTATACATTAGGCAAAAATAAATCCTGTTAAAATCAAATTTAAATCTATAAATTCATTTCAATTATCTGATTATTGTACTCTTCAAGAACAGTATTATAATGTTTCAAATCCATGATTGATGTCAAAAAGGTACTGTAGGTTCAGACCATGGACTTTGCAGGTAATTATTAGCTGTGATATAATTTTAAGTTTGTTATATTTATATGATGTTAGACTACGTCTACATAATTCGCTTAATTTTGATTAAACTACGTTAGATTGAACATCAATACCATGATTAAATGTTTGAAACAACCCTCAACAATCGTAAGATAAAACGCCAGTTGTGTAATGTTCGTGAATTCGAACCCCAGCAGTTGAAGAGACATATATTACACTCTCCATATGTGCAGCAAATGAGAGTTTGCCGTCCATAAGAAACCCCAAATCTCTCATTTCAGAGACACTTGAGAGCATCGGATGACCAATCCAATAGGAATGCTCAAGAGCCGTCCTAGATCGATGAAATATGATAGAGTGACACTTTGAAGCATTCAAATCCATACCATTCAAGCCACACCCGGTCACCAGCCGATCAAGGTCGGATTGAAGTCTTAAACAGTCATCAGAGGACTGCACCGCCATATACATCTTCAAGTCATCCGCAAATAAAAGGAACTGACAGTGGTGAAAACAAGAGCCCAAGTCATTAATAAATAATGTGAAGAAAAGTGCCTGCCGCCTGCACAGCTGTTGGGTGACCTGAGTAGCTTAACAGCTGTGTTGTCGGTCCCAAGCCCGGATAAAGAAGGAGGTTTCAAAGGCAAGGCTAGCAACCTACCTTTGGTAAAACGATAGCATGTTCACAGAACCGAAAAGAGGCCTCGGAATAGGACAGACAGAACGATGACGAGCATGGCACGAAGTAGGATAACGAGAGTGGATATGATAAGGTTTGGTACATGGAACATTGCTTCCTGGAATAAGAGAGACCAGGAAATACTCCAAGAACTAGAATCCCACAAAATTGAAATTTGTGCCCTGAGTGAAACAAAAAAGAAAGGAAAAGGAAGCATACACTTTGACAAATACATGCTCCTGTACAGTGGAGTCAACAAAGAAAAAGAGCTCAGAGGGGCGTAGGATTGTTGATACACAAAAAATTTGAAAACAATATCTCTAACATAAAATATATCAACGAAAATATGATGATGGTGACACTAAAAATAAAGAATAATTTACTAAATGTTATCCCTGTATATGCACCGGATATCACAAAAAGAAAAGAAGAGAAAGGCACCTTCTACGAAAACCTGCAAGACCTTCTAGACACAACAAAAAATGGCGAGAAAACAGTTATTCTGGGAGATTTCAACGCGCGAGTACGTAATACAACCCTGGATGGAGTAAAACAGAAGTTCAACGAAGAGACGCTTAACGAGAATGGAGAATGACTAGTAGAAATCTGCCTGATGAACACTCTTCTAATAAATAACACATATTTTGAACATTCTATGCAACACAAAATAACTTGGTCAGATACAAGAGGACGCAGCTCCAGAGAAATACAACCTGGACATAATATAATCGATGTACGCACTCTGCCATCAGCCAATGTAGGTTCAGACCATGGACTTGTATTGGGAAAAATAAATATAAAGATGAATACTGAGAAACTAAGACATGCAGAAACCGAACCAGCAAAATTGTCAAAGAAAGTATTCTACAGGCAGCGGCAGAATCTCTGGACAAAAGAAAATAAATAAAAACAAACGCGAATATAAAACACCATGGCTCGACCAAAGAATAAAAATATTGGCTAAAGAAAAGAAACAGGCGTTCCTCGAATCACAAAAGCAAACAAACATTTGAATCTAGAGAAGAATACGTCCGGATACGAAACAGAGTAAATCAAGAAATAGATATCATCAAGAACACTGGGAGAAATTCACGAAAAATATGGAGCAGAAGAAAGTGTGGAAAATGATACGAAGACAAAGAAAGGCCATGAATGGATTTATATGTATCGAAGATATCACCGAGGAACAATGGACCAAACATTTTACCAACCTATACGGGGGAGTAGAAGAAAATTACAGAGAAAGCAATGCTGCAGACAACAATGCTAACAGAACGGAAATTGCACAAGAAGAAGTAAATACAAGAATAAAAAGACTAAAGAGCAGAAAAGCGCCGGGCCCCGATGAAATATACAATGAGCTCATAAAATATGTGAAGGAAGGTGCAAATTGGAAGTGGACGGCAGAAGCATAGAGCAGGTTATGACATTTACTTACCTTGGAATTGATGTCACTAGCGACAGGAACATAACCGTAGAGGCAAGAAGACAAGCGATGAAAGCAAGAAAAGTTAGCGGATGCTTGAGAGAAACCATATGGACGAATAAACACATGTCCACAGAGAGCAAAATGAAAATATATATCACAACTGTGAGACCGATTCTAACCTACGCGGCAGAAACTCGAGCCGACACAAAAAGAACAAACCAGATAATGAGTAACGTAGAAATGAAGACTCTAAGAACAATAAAGGGTATAACACTCAGAGACAGACAAACAAATAAGAGCATACGGGAGCAATGTAACATCCAGAACATCAACAAATGGGTAAAAGCAAGGAAAAGAGACTGGGATAGTCATGTTAATAGAATGGCACCCGACAGATTAGCTAACATCTGCAAAAATAATAAACCAATCTGCAAACATGTTTGATATTTCCATACCCTAGGAGCTACTCTCCTCATTGTAATGGAACTCAGCAGGCATTTCATCACATTTCCGTTTAGAATTTACATAGTTCCAAAAATGTTTGGGGTTTTCTGCCAAAGAATTTTCTTTGAATGCAACAAAGGCATTATGAGATTCCACTGACAATCTCTTACACAGAGACCTTAATATAGATAAATCGAGATAATCTTTTTGAAGACCAGATTTTTTTATATTGCTTATGTGCTTTTTTTTTTTCAACTGATGTTTAAGTTCAGAAGAATACCATTTAGGAAACTTACCCGATGCTATCCGTTTAAGCGAGACATACAACTCAACTGCTGAGTACACAATATCATAAAAAAACACTCCTGACAGCAGACTGGCCCCCGCAAGGAGATCATCCCAGCGAACGCCACCCAACCACTGATTTAATGATTTATAGTCAGCAGAGTTGAAATCTCTACAGTAGCCATCATTTAAATAAGAAATGTTTTTACAAACTGAGTGGAATGGCACCGAAGCATCCAATGGTGGGTGGTATACATCCAGAGGCAACATGCATTCCTCAGCCTCCCGAACCAGGCAAGCACAGTCCCGAAAAAGTACCAAGTCCAGAAGAGAATTAAAGGTGTTTGCCACAGAATTTAGCTGATATAAATTGTGGAATGCACACATGTTGGATATCACTTCCAATGCTTCCACTTCGGATGGCGTAGCAATGGCAGAAGCACGAAAATACCTATCTCTGGGGATAGATGTCGGAGAAGTGGTCAACATTTTCACAAAGAGATGCATGAGCGTTTGTGGGTGAATGTGGAGGAAAATAATGAAAATATGTACCAGCCAGGAGAAGTGATCTCTTTCCTTTCTCAATGAGCACAAAGCATATCCTCAATGTTGTCATCAACCTCAAGTTTTCTGCTATTGACAGTTCTATTCACTGCAATCAAGACTCAAAACCGGAAAGTCAAGCGCGTCAAACCCAATTCAAGCCAGGCCTGGTCAGCGGGTATCTCAGTTGAGGCGCACCAAAACGAAGACACACCAAAAACGGGTACAACACCGGCCTGTTTACAAAATGTGTACTTTGACCCTTTCTTTTTTGCCGGATCACAGCCTAGTTTTTACAGGTTGTTTACAAGCTCACTACACAGACGATTTTCAGATTTTGCGACTTGGGTGACCTGCCATCACAGATCCCTCAACGAATATCAAACTAATAGATATCTCACAACCAGAAAACACAATTTTTCAGGCGGTTCCACTTGTTAATTTGATGATTTATTACGGATAGAATAGACGTGATGTATTTTACTTTTACTTTGGCAGTACTATTGTAAAATACAATGTGTAGTGTGACAGACAAGAGTTATTCTCAACGACCCTCCATGCTATCGAATTTCTGAATTAATATCAAAGCTCCACTGCTCCAGCCTGTTTCCAACACCCTCACGTTTTGCGTTTGCGCATAATATGGATCAATATATTAAGTTTCCACAGAAAATAAAGCAATTGATTTATTGTCTGCGTCATCTATGAGATAAATCTGGAACTTCAAGCTGTATGTTTAATATTATCATATAGGGAACATACCATAGGATATTAAAAATGAGTTTAATAAACCCTTCACCCGCCAGGGTGAGTTATTTTCAAAATATAGTACTTGCAAATTTATGTAGAACAGATAATCAATAATAAGGAAATAAACTTCTTGTTTAAAGCGTTTTGTAATTGTTTAAGATCGGCAAAATATCTCTAATATAGTACAGTCAGACCATGAGGCACTTTTTTTTTGTAAATTTCGCCTTCCTGAAAAAAAAAACGAATAAAGCCCAATAGAAGACTTGGTCGCATTTCTCCAAAAAGAACTTTCATGCTTTCTCCGACTTGCGTAAATATTAATTGGCCAATACTCTGTGATAACAATAATCCCTTACTCACCTTTTACCTCAAACTCCAGGATATTTTTACTGAGAAATTTCCCGTTGTACATATTAAATAAAAAACCATAAAACCTTGAATAACTAAGGGCTTAAAGGTTTCATCTAAAAATATGAGATGTCTACACACGTTAAGGAAGTTTTTTTTTTAAACCATAATTTTTTTACGAATTTTTTGAAATAAATATAGAAGAATTTATCGCAAAACCATAAAGGCTGCTAAGGATAAATATTTTAGCCATAGAATGGAGTAAGCTCATAACAAACAAAAGGAGACCTGGAATATTGTTGGCTCTCTCAGGGGTGCAACAAAATCAACAAATTATAATTCGCAGTTAGATGCTAACAAATTAAATTCCTTCTACTGTTCTGTTGCCTCTGACTGAGTCAGGTCATCCCAGCCACCTTAACTGATCCTTTATGCCTCTTACAGGGAGGGATTGGGGAGTTTTTTACTTCACACCTGGTAACAGCCAAAGAAATTGAGGATTGGAGAAATAGAAAATAAAAATTCTTCACTAAGTTCCTAGCTAACCTACCCATATCAGCCCTTACTACATTGGCCGACTGTGTTAACGCCTCTTTTTTAAATGGTCAATTCTCTGATATACTAAAGAAGGCTATTGTTATTCCCATTTTTAAGCAGGGTGAAGATACTGCTGCCAACTACAGACCAATTTCATTGCTTTTTTCACTGGCAAAAATTATCAAAAAACTTCTTAAAGAAAGAATGGTTAATTTCTTGGATGGGAAAAGTATGTTAAATACGTCCCAATTTGGTTTCCAACATTCAAAAAACACAAACGATGTCATATTTCACGTGTTGGAAGATCTCTTTCTGAGCCTTAATGATGGAGAGGTTGCCGCGGTAGTGTTTTGTGATCTGGCTAAAGCTTTCGACTGTGTTTCACATGAGATTCTACTGCGGAAGCTTGAAGCCTATGGCTTTCGTGGTTCTATTTTGGACTGGTTGAGGTCCTTTTTGTCAGATAGACGTCAAAAGGTTCATTTCGACAATAGTGAATCAGAGGGCTCGGTTATTGGACCCCTGCTTTTCCTCTTATATGTAAATGACTGACCATCAATAGTCAAGTTTGGCAAGTGCACATCCTTCGTTGATGACACCATTCTTTTTAGCATTGTAAGGACATAAACATTCTCATGGAAATAGCAGATCAGGATCTAGCCAATGTTCGGGAATGGTGTGACATTAACTATCTGTCTTTTAATGTGTCAAAAACAAATATTTTAAATGTGTCTTAAGTGATGTTTGTTTGGGTTCTCAAGCTGGTAGTATTACTAATTTTAATAAATTCCTAAGCTTAGTCATTGACAACAAGTTAAAGTTTGACCAGCATATTGAGCAATTGTGCTCTAAGCTGGCATCAGGCTACTTTGATATAAAGACAGTTAAGAGCAACCTAAATATATCTGTAGCTAAAGATGCCTATTTTGCGTTGGTTGACTCTCACTTGCGTTATGGGGTTTGTTTTTGGGGGCATTCATCTGCCTACTTATTTAATTCAGTGTTTGTTTTACAGAAGTGTGCCCTAAGAATTTTTTGTGGATTTAAATATAAGAACTCTTACAAGCCTCACTTTATCAATCAAAAAATATTGACTCTCCCAGCAATGTTTATACTCGAGACTTCTTGTCTAATGCTAATTCCATAATCTATTCAGCTAATGTAAATTATACCCATTCGTCTTTCAATATAAATTTACCACTACCCTCCTCATCTTTAATACAAGACTCGATCTTTTATAAAAGTAAAAAGGCGTTAAACCACCTTCCACAGCCACTGCGTAAGATTGTAGTACATAAATTATTTAGAAGGGAGGTGAAGAAAGTGTTAATTACTAAGGCGTATTATAGCGAGCATGAAGCGAGCTAATATAATGATATGTGGCCTAGCTGAGACCTTTTGGAGAGGAAACGGACATTTCGAGACGACGGACCACTGCATATATTTCTCGAGCGCAGAAAATGGCGGACCTAGGGGGGTTGCGTTTATGATTGAGAAACACCTGGCCAAATGGGTGGAAAGTTACTGACCAGTGAACGATAGAATAATAATAGTAAGCCTAAACACCAAACCAGTAAAGACGCACCTCATTCAAGCATATTTCCCAACCTCTGATGCACCTGATCATGATATTGAAGATATGTATGGGCTCATCGAGGAGCTGATGGAGAAAATAACCTCCAGGGATAACACGATTATCTTAGGTGACTTTAATGTCAAGTTCGGGGCAACAAAAACAGACGATCACAATCGCAGTATCGTAGGCAAGTACGGACTTGGAACGCGGAACGAGAGAGGGGAAAGACGCATGCAATTCGCAACTGACAACATCTTAACAATGTTGAACACCTTATTTCAACATCATGCCCGACGTCTGTCTACTTTGACAGAACGTCTATGGCAAAACTGGTGAAAATTTGTAAAGATCGAGCCATTACCAAAAACACAAAACTTCGGCTGATACAGAGCCTAGTCTTCTTCATTGCAACTTACGCCTGCGAAACGTGAATTATTAGGTCCTCAGACCAACACAGGATATAAGCGTTTAAAATGTGGTACTATAGAAAAATGCTGCAAATACCATGGACAGTCCACCGCACAAACGACTCTATTATTCAACAACTCTGTATAAAGACCAGGCTATACCAGACAATAAACCAGCGCTATCTGGGATACCTAGGTCATGTGGCAAGGAGGTATGACTCATAGTAGATGGCCGCCGCCCAAGAGGAAGATCGCCGACACGGTGGACAGACCGGACGAAAACCTTGACGGGACAAGGGATGCATGAAGTAATGAGATCTGCCCAAGCTAGAGAGCGCTGGCGCGAAGTCATTGCGAGCGTAGCAAATTGATGTCACCACACCCTGCAGAAGGGTTATGGACTGAAGAGAGAGAGATTATAGCATAGAGGAATACTTCTCGGACCACTTTTAAATTGGTTTTGGAACTATTTTACGTAGTTTTCGGATTGTTATGTTATGATTTACATTTTGTGTTATTTTTTTGTGTTTTATAACAATAAAGCTTTATTTGACTTTGACAATAAGGTCAAATCCATTTGGGCGCCACGGCATTCAATGCAATGAAAATATATCCTAAGATGATGCATAATATTTGCAATAAGTTTCAACCGAGTTTTTGTGTTATAGGTTCTATCTGGAGTCTCGCAGTCCACCACTGGCTCTACTACAAATTCTTCGTCTGTGATCTTAACATCCGCTTCCCCCTCCCCGATGTCGTTGACGTCTACCACGACTTGCTTGACGACGACGTCAGCTACGACATCGCTCTCGACGACAGGTACACCGGTCCCCGTTTCGACGTCCATGGCAACGTCGAACGCCGATGATGAAGCATCGAAAGATAGCCAAGTGGTCAAATTTAGTGATTTCAATTCATTTGAGGATTATAATAATAGGTGAGCTGGTTAATTTTTATTGCAGAAGATAATCTTTTTTTAATAAAAAAGAAACAATTATAAAGCTAGCAATGGTTGATTTGTTTCATAGCTTTAGCAGTTCATCAGCAAATTATAATTATCTAGGATCAGTCATGAGTTTCTAGCATAACTAGGTACAATAAGGTTGGAAAAACAAGTTTTATAATATTCCTTAATTTTGATTACAAGATTCTATATTCTTTAACTTGTATTTTGGCCACTTCATTAGAATTACCACTTTTAGCTTAATCTTAAATGTTATTTGTTGAGAGCCATATTTGAATAATAAGGAGAATGAGGCGATACAATTCATTAGAGCAACTTAAATTGTTGATTGTTGTGTTATGGAAAACGCATGTTCTTTCATAATGTTACCAATGGTTTTACGCGTCACAGTTGATCTTGACAGAATTTATATATGCGCTCCATCACTTCAGTTTCAAACTTCCCTACATTTGCATTGCGCGCATGTAGTGTTTATATTTCATTCGAAAGCTATCCATTAAAATTATAAGTAATGCAAGATATTTTCCTACTAGACGCCTTTGCCATATCATGCCAAAGCTTGTAAAAGTATAGATTTTACTGGTTAATTGCCTGCAGTTTAAACTTTAGGATTCTTTATTCTAGTAGGATGCGAATTAATGAGGGATGAAGTGAGTCAACATATTACAAATTTTAAGCCTGTATACTGTATATACATATTTTTCATTTTCTTTCCAAGCAGACTTCATTTATCTATCATACTGTGTGTAGAATGTTTAACATTATCTTTGCTGTAAAAGCACTTAGCAATGAAATCGAAATAGTTGAAAATCGCGTCGCTACGCAATAGGCGCCACGCCGGTGAAGAGGCAGCGAGAACTGACTTAACGTTCTGCGTGATTCAACGGATTCATTTTCGGGATGCTGTCATTCCGAAAATCATTTTATCAAAACGTCGGGTTATTTTAGTTTTTGTTAACGATCCGATGATCGTCATTTCCTACAAACTAAAAAGCAAATGAAAATTGTCTAAACGGTCACACAATGGTTGTCCCAAATTGTATCCATCTACAGTCACGTCAAGACACCCTGGCTTATGCTTCCATTTTTTAATTGGAGAAATTCTCTTAAGTGGCCATTGAGAATAAACATTCTCATTTCAGGAAAAAGTGTTTTGGCGACAACTCGGGTAGTGCGACGGCTGCTAGTGGTGAAAAAGAGGGGGAACTGACTAACGGAGAACAGAAAGTGATAGATAATACCCAAACGAAAAAGGATGAAGAGACCTCATGGACAAGTGAGGCCGTATGGTAAGTACATTTTTGTGAATAGCTCTTTTAGCCGTTGAACCTTCAGGTTATCCTGTGCATATTAACAGCCCATTACTGTTCGGTCCAGTAAATATTAATCTTTTTTTTGCTTAATATTTATATTTACCTCATTGGTACACACCACAAACGACGTCTTCTTTCCAGGGCCTTAATCCTGCTCATTTAATGAATGGATTCCTAAAGCATCTATTTTTATCGATTTCTAGCCTCCATAAAATATCTGCCATTTTACCTCTGTCAAAGGGAAAAAAGCGCATATATTGATAATTAAAAACAGCAATCTCCTTGGTTTGTTGTTGGTTAAGGCGTATGCAAGCGCTTTCTCGGACACAGAATTTGAGTTCTTTTCCTTCTAGTCAGAGATTGTGTGAATGGGATTTTTGTTAAAATGTCGAAACGATTGGAGATGTTGATGTCAAATTTGGTATTAGTACGGTTCTGAATTATTTTGAGCGATGTCCCTTCCGTCAAAGGAGGAGAAAAAAATACAATTACCTTTTTTTTGTCCTAAGTAGCATTTTATAGTTCTTAAATCGTGTTCAGACCCGATGTTTAGACAGATCTACATGTTATGGTGAACTGGAACCAAAAATGTTCTTAAAATCCCCACTTAACGAAGCACGCGATCTTTAACGGACGTTAGAAATATAATAAGTATGTGTGTATGTATATGCAAATGTATATTTTATAGTTTAAGTTTAATTTTTATGATTGTACCTAATTTTCTGTAATATAAAGTTTAAAAAGCATTGGTGTCTTAATTTTTGTGATTAAACTGTTATTATGGATAGAGAAAATAACTAAAACAACATTACCTTGGAATTACTTTATAGAAAAGAAGAACTGAATTAGCAGTGAAACATAGTCAACTGCAGAATCATCAGTGCCATTATAGCAGAGTCCAAATTACAGATTTGTACTATCTCTAATGTTGTTATTTTTAACCTTGTGGCAGACAGAGTAATGCTACTAAGAATAAAATCAAAACCAGTCATATAAATATTATTCAGGTATACGCTCCCACACTAGATAAATCTGATGACGATATCGAAGTGTTCTATGAGGATATCAAGAAAGCCCTAAAACTTACCAAGCCACACGAATTAAATATAATACAAGGTGATTTCAATGCGAAAATAGGCATAGGTAGAACAGTGGACGGAGTAGCTGGCTCATTCGGTTTAGGAGAAAGAAATAGTAGAGGCGATAGGCTAATACAGTTTTGCCAAGAAGAACAATTCAAAATAACCAACACATGGTTCTCATTACCACCGAGACGTCTATATACCTGGAAATCACCATAAGATCAAGGGCATAACATAGTTTGAAACCAAATCGATTTCATATTAGTAAACAAATGATTCAGTGCAATGGTAACGAAACGCGAAAACTAGAGATAAAAGAGACCTCTGGAAAAAATACATAGAAAACCTATTTTCTGATGACTCGAGATTGGAGCCTGAGAACAGCTATTCAAACTTATCTGGACCTCCAATACAAATAAATGAAATCAAAAAAGCAATATCAGAAGCGAAAAATAACAAAGCTGCTGGACCTGATAAAATTCCTGTGGAAATACTAAAATTAATCGATGATGATAATATTGTATTATTACCAACAATATTTAATAAAATATACGATACCGGTTGTTTCCCCGAAAAGTGGCTGAGATCCACGTTCATCCCGCTCCCCAAGAAGGTGAATGCAAGCAGCTGCAATGATCATAGACTGATAAGCTTTATGAACCATACTTTTAAGATACTCTTGAAAGTATTACATAAAAGAATATACAATAAATGTGAACGAAATATAAGCTCCAATCAATTTGGTTTCAAGTCTAAAATGAGTACGCGAGAAGCACTATTTGGAATCCAAGTTCTAATGCAGAATTGTTGTGACGTCAACAGGGATGTGTTTCTATGTTTTGTAGATTACGAAACAACCTTCGATCGTGTTAAACACAAAAAACTTATGGATATACGGAAGAAAACATAATTGGACGATAAAGACATCAGATGCATAGAGAATTTATGCTGGCACCAGACAGCACACATCACAACACAAAACATTACTACAGAAGATATTGAAATAAGAAGAGGCGTGCAGCAATGATGTATTCTGTCTCCACTGTTATTTAAGCTATACTCCGAAGTCATATTTGAGGAAATCTTTGAAGAACAAGAAAAGGGAGTAAAAGTAAACGGTGCGCCAGTATCCAATCTCAGATATGCAGACGATGCTGTATTGATTGCTAACGATGCTGAAGAACTTCAGGAAATGTGTAATCGACTAAGGCACGTAAGTGAAGAATTCGGATTAAATATTAACACAAATAAAACTAAATTATGATAATCAGCAGAAACAAACATCCATCTAACAACGCTTCAATCATAATACAAAATCGACAACTTGAAAGAGTATTGCAATAGAGATACTTAGGGTGTTGGCTTTGGAACTCTGATAAGGAAATCCGAAGCAGAATAGAAATGGCACGTAGTGCATTCATAAAATACGAAAGGGTACTTAAATGCAAAGATCTAAACCTGTCAATTAGGCATGCGTTATGTAAGAGAAAAACTACATATTTTTAGAACTGAAAAATATAATATACTTCAATAGATTTTGGAGGGCAAAGTTGAGGGGAAGAGAGGAATGGGGTGATAACAAATGTCATGGGCTCGAAATATCAGACAATGGACCGGAATTAAATCAATTGTAGAGCTTGTCCACACTGCAAGAGACAGAGATAAATTTGGAAATGTGGTCGCCTACATCCGTTAATATGGATAGGCAGTCGAAGAAGAAGAAGTAAGGAAATATTTAACTTATCTAAACGTTAAATCGGAGCAGTGGTTGAGAGCATATGATTACATACAAGGACTCTAATATGTAGTATGCTAATATCTTAGCAATTTTACTAAATTCTACCAGCCATTCCAGGTTATTGCATGAAGCTTTCTATTGATGATTCGAAAGAACACATTATTAACTTAACAAGAAGCTTGAGTTTGAACAACCTGCAATATTTAAACTGTTTACAGCCATACTAACCGAAGCTACTTTGCTATATTTATTTACTCGATCCTTGGAAATCATGTCTGAAAGAAAAGTGTGGTTTAAAGTTGGCTTAAAGGACGCTACAGCTCTATTTTTCTCCCTCAATTTACTGCATAAATGACGTGTGTTGTTCCGACTTCCGGTATCGGATTTTAGAAGGCAACATCAGGTGAGAAATTCTTTTCGATACGAGCAACAAGGTATATTACTTATATGTAAAAATGGTAGATTTATATTCATTTCTGACAAGATGGATGAATATGCGGCATTGTTATAACATTTCTTAAACTAGAAATGTTACTGACGTTTCAATCCAATGCAAATGTTGTCAGGGACGACGTTGTTCTTTACTCCTATTTATATCCATATAGAAAGTGGGTTTGGAGGGGAAAACATGTGATGGCAGTACATATTCCATTAGCAGCGAAATTTTTCGAATAGTAATTTGGCCGACTTATAATTAGCTCTAGCTGTCCAAATGGCAAGAGGATGTTTACATAAAATATTTCTAAAATTGAATATACAGTTGAACTTTAACTCTAGCACTAACGCATGGCAGACGCCAGCACAGTATAAGGCATGATTCGAATAGCAAAGTGCAAAATATTGCCTGGCTAATATCTTAGCACAAAAATACCACTTCAACATTTGAGACGCACACAACCACACACACACATTATATAAACGCTCGGAAAGCAAATTTCGTCCCAAGAAAGGTCGACATTTGGCGTCTTCCTCAGAGCAACTTGAGCTTTTATTTCAATATGTATAGCAAACTTTGTCCTTTGAAAGTGGTACCGCTTTTTACTGAATAAAAGGTACTTTGCAATCTAATATTTCGAGAATGCATATGTCTAAAAAATAACTACTTATAAAAAAAAACTAGTCTGTTTTGCGTTGAATAATGATATTTAGATAAAATTGTCACGATAGTTTCGGTTACGCACAGCAGCCTTAATGAGTAACCTTGAAATATGTCGAACTTGATGTCAGAGTCATCAGAGGCTGAAATTTTCACTGTTTTTCTTTTGTCAAATTCACTTCTTTGTAACGTTAACGGATTAATTTACACTGGTTTGAGATCAGAATTAATATTATTCAGCTATTCGTCTCTCGCATTTCAAATCAATTTTCCATTGTTTGCACTATTATCCTAAAATTCGTTATAAAGGAGCATCTCTTATTGCGTAAAAGTTATTACTAAGTCGTTAAAAAATCTCATGGAATGGTAATTACGATATTACTTTCCGGAGTTTGAAATTTTATCGAGAGGACTGAAAAGCGTATTTTAAATCTGCCAAGCAATCTTTCCAATTGCATCTGCCGATTGATTTTGACAAACATAATTTTCATTATGATCTCCCAGTAAGTGGAATATAGAAAGATAATTTACATTTGATACAGGGGTGGATTGAGTAGCTAGGTTTGGCATCACTATAGGGTTGAATGAAATAAGTAGATCTAAAGAAAGTCATTACGTTAAAGTAGAATGTCTTAATAGCTTACAATAGAAATGATAAATCTTGACGTAATTCTGCACGCTCTGTAATTTAAGGTTAGTTCAGATATATTTTTGCAAGATATTGTGAGCCTCACATGATTTATTGTCCGTGTTAAGTCTAAATTTACATTTGAAGATAAAATAGTTTGTTTTATTTGGAATAAAAGTGACTTTATTGTTTGTCTGCAGTTATCGAACTGGCTACTATTCTCAAATTGTAACCCTTACTCCTAATAAAAAATAGCATTATAGTCCAGTCTCATTCCTGCTTGTTGTCTCCATGGAACATCATTTTCACGGAATCATGGATTCATAGTCAGGTCATAAGGTGGAGAGATACTGAAATATTGATTTGGTATACCTATGTGAGCAATTGCCTGTTTTATTTGCCACCTCTATTCGGATGTTGATATATAATATTATCTGCATCGTGCATCTCAAGGACTCTTCCTATACGGTTGTAGTTTACTCTTGCTTCTTTCATTATGTCAGTCTTAATTTCAATAGCCCACGTGGCTATATTTCCAGATGGAGATATATAACTATTCGGACTGCGAACTAAATCGCGTCGGTATAGGACCCCACCCCTTATTATATGTGGTATACTCTTAAGATAATGTTAGTATGAGAGATAGTACAACAAATGATGTCACTCTTCTCGTTCCCGAGAAGTGGAGGAGCTAAAGACATTGAATTAGTGCTTCCGATCAAGAGGATTAGTTCAAAAAGTAGGGATATCCTCAAACATATTATAAGAATAAAGTTTTATGTTATTTAATCTCAAAATTTTTATTATAGTTCTAACAGTGGTACTTTTTGGTTTATACAACAACAAAATACGGGAGATTGGGGTGGGGACGTTATCTCACCAACATGTCATATAGATTAGGTTGTCTATTCTTACCTTCTAACATTACATGTGATAAACTACCCTCCTCACTACATTCACAGTCCGGAGAATCGCGGGCTCCCAGCCTGTGAAGATGCCGAGGATACAGACAATGACCCGTTCTCATACTAATACTAAGTCCTCGTACCAAGTCTTACTAGGGAATTTATTTTCAAAATTGGTGTATCTCTGGCCCTTCCTTGTAGTTCTATTCAGCCAAGCCTGACTCCACTTTTCTAAATGGTTAAATTTTATTATTGATATAAATTCATTTTTATCTAATGCAATATTGTATGAAACGTTCAAAATTCTTCCCACATTGGCCAACTTGGCCGCTGTTTCGTTCCCTTTTATTCCAGAGTGGTCAGGAATCCAACACAATTGTATTTTGACATTATTTTCATTAGCCTCTAATATGATTTGCTTTGTGAGAAAGGAAATATGGTCAAGGTTCTTTTGGCTTCCATTCCCTTCAATTTTCTTAATTACAGTTTGATAGTCGCTGAATATTACCGCTCTTGTAAGGTCATAGAAGGAGGCATAGGAATCCCGACCTCCCTCCATAGCCCCAGCGACAATCTCAACAAGACTATCTATAGCCAAGGTTGTCGATTTTTGTTTCTAAAGCCAAATTGGCTCTGCAGAAATAGATTGTTTCCCTCAAAGAGAGCATTCATCTGGTCCCTTAGCACCGACTCAAAGATCCTTGAAAAAATTGGAAATTGGACAGTAATTAGATAGCTCATCTGCTGATCCCTTGTGTTTAAAGATCGGTATGACCTCAGCATTCTTGAGTACATTTGACAATTCTGGTGTCGAGTCCGTAGCAATCCCTGCTCTTGCTGTTATTTAAGTTGGACAACTTTTGTCTCCCCTCATTAAAAGTAGTTTTAGGGAGACCTGCCACAACCTCATCCGCAATGCCAACGAAAAAAATAGTTGAAATCCTGTGCACCAAGAGTGCATCCAGCTGTGAAGAATTCTGCTTGATAATCCGCCACATTGAAACTTGAGTATCAAGTTTGGCAAGTTTTTTTATATAAGAGTCATAAGCCAATCTCTTTGTCTCAAGGAACTTAGCCCGATATCTATTCCTATAACCAATCATCAGTTCAGCCGGAGCTAAAACTGGGTCTCTCCGATTAATGGAGTAGAGAGTGTGGAGTATCTCACCCATCCGCCTGGGCTCCTCACCAAACCAATTCACCTGTCCTGCCGGTCATGCTTGTCCATCATTCTAGACTTTGGCGGCAAACATCTCTCGACAGCATCAGTAATAGTATCAATGAAAATCGGAAACCTCAGGCCAAAATTGATGTCCGCATCATCTATAAAGGTCCAATCCGCATTCTCTATAGTATTATATAAGGAAAACAGACCCTCCCGGGTCACATGTATATAGTTAACTCTTGTTTTAGTTTGCCTGGTCTTAAATCCAGGATCAAGATAAAAAGAAAACAGTACACCATTATGGTCAGACGGGTGATTAAACGGAAGTGGGCTTGGTGAGGATCCCTCAGCTAAGATGTTGGTAAACATATAGTCAATAGTTGCATTCATTCGAGTAGGAATGTCGGTTGTAATGTAAAGGCCATATGTTTGAAGCAAAAAACAAATATATAATGTAACGCGATTCTAGTTGATGCATCATATTGCATTCCAATATAATATATAAAGGAAAATTATATCAAAACTAGCGAACAGTGGAAAGCAACCATGTAATAATTCTAAAACAACAAAGAAATTAACTACAAAATTCTAGCCCACCCCTGTCTTCAAAAGAGCTTCCCCTTTCGTTCCCCGGGGATTACCCCCAGTAACATTAATGCTGAGCGCACAATTATCGGAATAAACTTACATATCAATTTTGCAAATTGATACTTTGATTAAGCTGAAATTGTTTGAAAATGGACTCGGCGTGCAGGGAGGAGTTACGGTGCCTTTTAAGTTTTAATAATTCCAATTCGGTATTTTGCAAGGGGAATGACGCTGTTTGAACAATTTGAACCTAAAAGCGAATTATTACTTTTTAACCATGTGTTCCATTAGCGGAATTTACAAATGGAATATGTCATTACACGATCGTTTAATATTTAGTGTTTGGTTTCCAATGAAACTGTGTTAGGAACATTTCTTTCTCATCTTGGTGAAAAATTATTGTTGGTTTCAATTTAAAAGAATTATTAAGAGGTTTCATGCTCGTCTTATTTCTTTTTCCTTGTAACTAACCCAAATTAACCGTTTGCCGTTGATATGTTTTAAATACTAATTGATTTTACTAGATGTTTTGGATTGTTAATTTTAAAATTTAGTTCAAATGTTAAATGTATGCTGGTTTTTAAATATGTAATAATACATAAATCGTTCCTATAAGTAATGAGATTGTTTTTCTTGCAAATATTTTGTTTATATTCAAGTATTTCCTTAAAATGTATTTGCCTATAGTTAATATTACAGTAAATTATAAAATTCGTGCTTGTTTTTCAAGTAAGTTTTTTTTTCGGAGTTATTCTAACACATGTAAACCCAGCCCATGTGTATTCATATAAAAAATAGCGCTAAGTGAACACAGTCACAATTTGGATGATGTTACGTAATCTATATTGTTTCAGTGATCGAACTACAACAGCGTCAACGCCGATACCCGAGAGCAAAAAGAAAAAAGAGCGGCGGAAAGAGAATCCAGCTATCGAATCCAGCGATGAGGAAGCGGCGTCTATGCAAGGTATGTCGATGCTCAATTTTTGTAATAATTTTTAGAATTAGTATAAAACTGATTTTTGCGAAAATGTTGATCATTCTAAATCTGTGTACGGTGGTCATATATTATTTTTTAGTGTGTTTTGGCCCCATAACGACGTTTTTATTGGTTGGCCCATGATGCGTTTATTTGCTCTCATTCTAAAAATACGTTGCTGCATACTAACACTTAAAATGTCACACATTACAAATTACACGGAGAAAATCGATTATGTGCATTGTTTCTTGGTGTAAAATCCATATGCAACTACATTAAGGCCTAATTTGGTTCGATTAGACTTGGTTTTGAAGTAGTCGAGTCTTATGTCAGAAAGTAAAATTTGAAATTAATTGGTAGATTTACGATGCGGTGTAATTTTATTCAACGTGTTAAAATAATGTTCGAAGTAATCGTCTTCGTTCTTTATATTTACTCGAACAATGCACTAAACTATTATTTTTTTTAATAACGCTCATAAATTGGCCGTGATGATGATACGAGCCAGGATTTTAATTCACTGAATATAATCTGATTCTTAATGTAGGAATGAATTAGATAGATAGTTTATTCATGCCAAATACAAAAAATGTTCACACACGTCAACAGTATACAGTTAATGCTAATAAGCACTCTTAACTGGGTCTGAATAAAAATCAAAGTACCTACTTTAACATTTTTTATGGAGAAGTTGAAAATTCATGAAAAAAGTCGAGAAAAAGTGTCCAGTATTACGAGTCTTTCCGCCAACGTACGCTCCACTTACGAAAACCCTCATGTTGAGCATATAGATGATGCTGTTGTTTTCGCTTCCATCTCAAAAATACCAAAAATTGGAAATCCCTGGTGATGAAACGCCAAAAGCAAAGAAAAAACAAGAAGAATTGACAAATGTGAGTGAGAGTCTGATTTCTAACCCAACTTCTGTTGGTCGTAAAAGAGAACGAAAACAAGAACAACTTCAAAGTGAAATTGGGGAAACAATAAAGCAATCTCAATCCACCACCAAAAATGTCATGAATTCCTACAGGAACATCAACTGCGATATGGATGTATTTGCACTACGATGGTCACAAAGAGTGATAACAAGAAAGGTTCCTTCAGACTGGGTGTACCAGAACACAAAAAAGACATGATAATGACAATGGATCTATGGCCAAAAGGTACACTTCTAAACCATTTTCAGAATATTCAGGGCTTCAACCCAATTCGTGGCCACAATGCCAAAGTGATCACAAAGGCTTGAGGATCTCTAATAAATTTGGAATTTTTCACTGCAACACAAGCTCAACAAGATCCACGAATTTGGAGTATCACTACAGGATCTCAAGGTATCGGTTGTTTGTCTCACCGAAACTTGGCTGACAGCTGACACCAGAGTTTGGTGATGGACAAGTTTGTTTCAGCATCTTTTTCAGATCGGAAAACAATAATGGGGGTGGAACTGCTATTTTAGTTGACAGGTCTGTTAATTGTATAGTTTTAAATGACGTATTTATAGGGCACTGGTGGGAGATTTTGACACCTTCTTGGTTGCACTCGGTAGTATGCTGGAAGAATTGGATAAAACAGCAAGTGATTCTGGCTGGGGGTTTTAATGTCTTGTTTGGAACAGGTCAAAGAGAGGCTACTTATCTCTGATCTCTTAGAGACCTTTGGTTTTAAGCAAACAATCTCAAAGCCAACACGGGGACAGGCATGCCTTGACAATATATCTTTGAATTTTAATGTACATGATGTTTTAGCGGATACAGTTGATTTACACGTATCTGATCATCATGGTCAAGTGCTGTATGTTGATGTGACATCAGTCTCTAAGGATGGAAAGGTAAAAAAAAACACTTTTAGACCAATCACACTGCATGGTCTTCATAATTTTTATAATGTAGTAGAGGGATTTTCATGGGATTTTGTTAAAGATGTTGATATGGATTTTGAAGAAAAATTTGACGTATTTTTCAATTGTATGCATATTTGCAATCATTCTGGGAAAGAACCTATATTGTTGGGACTAGCTGTCCGAGTAAAGTGAACTGGTTTAATGATGAGCTGCGGTACTTGAGAGAACATCATTTCCTGGGCGACATAGTCAATCAATAGAGTACTCCTGGAAACAGACAGGAATTCAATATCTTTAAACAGATTTATAAGGATTCAATAATGCCAGCCACCTCTAAGAGCCCTGTGAAAGCTATGTGGTCAATAATCAATAGCAGGGGCTCGAAGGGGAATTCTGTGCAGGTTGACATTTTGCCTGATGTCTTTAATGACTATTTCTGTTCCGTGGTTCACAGCTTGGTTGAAAATATTCCAGCTACGGGTATTGATCCAATGGAACATATTCCTGTCCCTGATACATCTTTCTCCTTTGGGGAAGTATCTTTTGGTAAGGTTAGGGAAATTATTGATAGCCTAAAAAATAAAAATAGCTCCGACATCCATGGGATTAAGGTTTCTTTGATAAAAACCATTAAAAATCTAATAGTGGTTCCAGTCACTAACTTGATAAATGGATGTATTGGAGGAGGGTGTTTTTTCAGTAGTGCTAAAGCGTGCTATTGTGGCTCTTATTTTCAAAAAAGGTGATAGTGCCCTTGCTTCCAACTATAGAGCAATTTCACTGCTTCTAATAATCTCAAAGATTTTTGAGAGATGCTTGGCGACCAGGATGGCTACATATTTTGAAAATAATAACTTGTTTATTAACAGCCAGTTTGGGTTTAGAAGGGAGTAAAGACACAGCGCAGGGTATATTGAACCTAGTGTCTTCTATGTATGACTCATTTCAGGACACGAATTATGATTGTGCACTTTTCTGCGACATGATTAGAGCCTTTGACTGTGTGTCTCATGTCATGCTGCTGGGAAAACTAAAGTCTCAACTGATGGAATCGTACCTACAAAATCGTACACAAGTAGTGAAAGTTGACGGAGTGTTTTCGGCGGAGAGAGTGGTTGACATTGGCATGCCTCAGGCTTCCATCCTGGGTTGTTCATAATTTTTATAAATGACCTTCCACTAGTGAGCCATTGGCGTCGTTCACTCTCTTTGCTGATGATACTATCATTTTTCTCACTAGTCCATCATTGCGGGATGCACTTGGTATGGCGTGTGTGGCACGGTCAAGGATTGAAACTTGATTTAACACCAACCAACTTGTATTAAATACGGATAAGACACAGCAGATGGCATTTTCGATGAGAGACCTTGGTGGTGTGAATGCTCGTGTTGACTGTGCAAAATTCCTGGGAGTATTTTTGGACCCAAAGTTGGGATGGGACTTTCACATCGATAATGTCTCATCTAAACTTAGAAGTAATGCCTTCGTACTGCGGAACCTCAAGGGATGTGTCAGCATGGAGACAATGAAGTCTACATATTATGCACTTTTTCATTCCATGATGTCATATTGTCATTATGTCTTATTTAAATATCCACACTTTAAAATGCAGAAGAGAGTATTATGATGTTTACTTTATATTTAACATATTAAATAATCATATTTCTAGTCCTGAATGCCTCACTGCGTTGAATGTACATGTTCCTGCGTATAGAATACGTAATACTCCTCTAATGTATCTAACTCAATGTCGAACTCTATTTTATGTACAACCCAGTTAATAGAATGTGAATACTTAATGTGATAGGCTAAACTTTTTTATGTATCTAAAGACATGTTTAAATATATAGCTAAGGAAGCTATATTAGAATAGGTTGCTTATATCTAAATAAATAAATCTAGAAATTTACTTGGTTGAAAGTTAAAATAAAATAAATAGCAAAAGGCCATTTTTTTTTGTGCTGATTTCGACAATTTTGATATTCACAAGCCTAAAACACATAATGTTCGTGAATAAAATTGTTCGTTAATGATTTTGGACTAGGAGGAGGGGGAGCACTAATGATGGGTAAATTTCAGATTGAAATTCCAAGGTTCGGATTTATGGAAATTCGTATCATTTTGCTGCATTCAATATTTATTTATTTTTTGAGGCCGGTTAGTTGAGCCTTTGGCTGTCGAGGCTTTGGCAAAATCAAAGTGCAACTTCAATTGAAGGGAAGTTTTTCGTCTGACTAATTACCAAGTACTACAAATGTTTTATTTTATTTTCAAGTTATTGAACTATAATATGATTATTATTAGAAATGCTTATATATTTTTGCCATATATTCATTTTGATATTATTTATTAGTAATTTGTAAGGGAATGTGTTCATCTGACACCTGTTTGTATACCTGAAATTTCAATCCGAGTTTGTCATCTTAATTTTAGCTTATCTAGCGAGCGGAGTAAAAATCTTTCAAATACGAGTACAAGTTTTGCACTTGAAGCCGCAAAGGGAATGTTTCGATTATATTCTTATACGTTTTTTTTGTCAAGGTAGATATTTGTGGCATTATTAAGCTTCGAGCGATCATTAGCAATTCTGATATTAAAACTAAAATAATACTTCATTATACATATATTATATTATGATATGTTTTATTTTTTCGTAATACTGATTAGATTTTGTTAATTATTATTACATACACTTAAAACGGTTCCTAACTAAGAGCCAATTAAATTGCTTGGTTGAGCACCCCTACAAAAGTGTTTCCTACTACCCTGTCAATTATTATAATTACACTCTATGCAATTACTAGAAATGTTTACATATATTTTTATCTTAACATCTCTATTTTACCCATTATTACTTTGTATTGATTAGTAATTTGTAAGGAAGCGTGAGTATTCAATAAAGTATACCAATTTTATAAGTAATAATACAGTCATTATTACCGGCTATTTGTTAAGAAAAATTGTCTTCTTTTGACAAACGATGTTAAGCGAAAAATGTATATAGATGATTGAGGTTGCACTTCAAAATTACAATTATTATTTACAAGGAAGTTTACGAGAAAATGTTTTTTAACAAAAATAAACTCGAAAGTGTTGTTTACTTTTTTTCGCCACACTTGCTCATAATGTGGAAAAAAATGGAATATAAGTAGCAAACAATATATGAAATTATTACAAATACTGCATAGACCTTATAAAATTATCGTCAGCAGTCATAACTCTTCAGAATATGTTGATAAATTAACATATTTTTAAGTTACTTCTTGACCATTTTCATTCTGGACGGCTTCGACGTCAATAGCGCTGCAACTACTGCTCTCCTCTCTGGTCACTGCATTTTCGACTACGATTTCATTATTTTTGTGATTCTTATCGGCGACTTCGTCGGCATGGCACATTTTTCGGTGCTTATGGACGAAATAGTAGCTCGGAAATTTGCTGCCACATGTCTTGCATGGATAATATTGGACGTTCATGTCCAATAGTTTCACTTCTCTTTTCGTTTCCGCTTGTGAGACTTTGTCGACGCTTACGGGATAGAGGTGACGCCTGGCGTGCTTCTGGTAACAATACTGCGATTTAAAAGTGTGGTTGCAGTAGACGCATGTAAAAACTTCGTTGGATTGATTGTCTTCGTTTCCATTCAATTTTTCCATAATGTTTTCGTTTATCGCTTTATTAATTGCAGTACTTCTTGTGAAATCTGATGTTCTGTATGTTTGTTGGTTAGAAGTCTCGTAGTTTTCGGTGTCTTGGAGGCCGTAATTCTTATTGATCACCCGGTGGAATCGCACCGGCCCGTCACAACAAGCCACGTCAATGACGATTTTATCTTTAGTTGAAGACGAATCAGTGCGCTTTTTACTATTGGACTTAGTAGGCATTGTTTTCTTTTCTGGAGCAGTTCTTTCTGCTTCATTCTGAGACTGTTTGATTTCAGCTATGCTGGTAGACGCTCGACTTAGTTGAGCATTCCCTTTCACAGCTTTAAATGGTGTATCATCGCTTTTCTGCAACCCACCGTAGCTTGCCGGACTGAAAAACTCCTGCATGGACGGTGCCATTTTCCTGCTGGGGATCGGCTTGATCACGTTGATTTTTTGCGTTTGAGTTTCGGAGGTGTGTTGTCTTTGTTGAAGCAAGAAACTTCTACATAGCTCGAGTGCTCGGGGCATATGAAGTATATGAGTGGCTAGTAGAATGCTGTAGATGTTCGTGATGTTAATATCTAAGTAGCCGGTGTACATGAAAGTGAGGAGTGACGAAAACTCGTCTACGTTGACGTTGGGCACGGAGATTGGAGTAAGACCTGAAGAAAAAAAATATGTATAAGATTTTTACATCATTAAAACAATATAACAGGAAAATTATAATTTTATTATTTATTGATTATTTATTATTATAAACTGAATTAATTGCAAAGGATTAAAATAATCTATCTCATAAATGAATGAAATGGAGCAACGTAAAAGCATCTTTTCCTGTAGTGTAAATCAAGTTCTAAGTTGCAATAAACTTACCCCCATGATTAGCCAAGGCTGCTTTAAAAAATCCACTGTGCATCGACAAAACCGCTCGGTGTGCAGAAAAATGGGTCATGGACGTTCCAACTTGCAGGGTTACATCGGGGGCATCTGGTATCTGCCCAGGAGTGGGCAGTGATAAATTCAGAGGTACAGAGGATACGGGCAAAGGTGACAATCCTGTGCAGGGACCCAAAGACAGCCAAGCTCTGTAGAGGGAGTACATTTCAATCTAGACGGAAAAGGAATTATTAGATTTATCAATAACAAACTTAAAGATTGTATATTAAGATTATTCACTCAAGCATTTTATTAAGAGAAAAAGGGAAGTTTGTATGTCCTTCGAGACTTGGCGCTTAATACGTCCCTAGATTGGAAATTCCCAGTATGATGTGGTGGTATTGAGAGATTTTTACTTTATGAATGTTGAAGGTAACCTAAACAATCATTTGCTACTACTGAATGTGTGTGTACATATTTATCTAAGAATTGGAATCTAATATAAAATAATTATTTTATTAGTCGAGGACCAATTTTGTATAATTTTAACATAGTGATCGAATTATTGGATAAACATGAAATATGCTGGGAAAGTAGCGAATGGATATTGATCCTAAATTCATTTGCCAGTATAGCGACAGAACAAAATTAAATTCTCTAATTTTAGGCTTTAAATAATACAAAAATTCAAATTTTAAAAATATGTTTTTAAATTAGAAGCTTGAATAATTACTGTGATATAATCTTATAGAACTTAATATACAATCGCGTTAGATTCGTATGAAAATACGCAATAAACCGCTCTAGAGCTTAATGCATGTATATATGTATTTAATCAGATAAATAGGAACTTAACAATATTATATTTATTACTATATTTTTACTTCTGATATATTTGGTTATATTAAATTTTGTCCGTGTTTCATCCCTTGAATTACTCATATATTTTTTGAAATAGCTGTTTTAACGTTACAAGACACAGTGATAGTAGATGTGATATATATTTACATGGCTAATGTATTATTTATCGATAAAAACAGTACCTGTGGAAATTTAAATGTGAGCAAATTATTGGAAGTCCTGCCTCATAAATTCAAAATATCACCTTAACTAATTTTATTGCTGTCAGAATATGTCTGTTTATTAATCTCTAGAAAACACGTCGCGTGTATCTACGCGTGCCGGCACGAACACCTGTTTGGAGCGATCCCCGTTTCCCTTCGGATAGACGGGCGGCACGCGACTGAAAGGCGTCTTGACAAAGTGCCGCCACTTTATAACAACCCCCAATTTGGAACTCGCCGCACAATCAACCGCCAACATGCCGCCTCCGCGTAGTGGGGTGATGTTCGCGAATCATCGTGAATTAAAGGTGTCTCGCAGGACCTTTACCATTGTCTTGTCGGATATAGGGAGATTTCGGCTTCAAAAGTATATCAGCTGGTAATTGGGGGAATCTGATTTATAAGCTTGTAGGTATACACCCTTCGTAATGTTTTAGACTTTTAATCGGTCGTTATATTGCGCTTCAACATAATTTCATTATTCATTTTTGGCGGGAAAAGAAGGCATTTGAAGCATATATATCCTTACATTG
Source organism: Pissodes strobi (assembly GCA_016904865.1). Classification (NCBI taxonomy): domain Eukaryota; kingdom Metazoa; phylum Arthropoda; class Insecta; order Coleoptera; family Curculionidae; genus Pissodes; species Pissodes strobi. The sequence goes on along the minus strand of MU182183.1, from coordinate 13,493 downwards.
ACAGTTATTATTGTTATTTAGATATTTGCTGTAAATGAGCAGCGATTATCTTAATATTCATTTTAAAATTAAGCAGTAATGCTATTTTAAAATTTTGTGTAATATGTAATACTTAAAGACAACTAGGTAGTTAGGTACACATATTTTACTGCTAAAAAGCTAATAAATGTTTAAAAGTAGTAATAATAAAAAGAAACAATTAGTCACTTAAAATTAAAATACTTATAATGAATATTAAAGCAGGAATCAACTAAATTATGAATATGACAGAATAAATAATTGGAAAAAGTATATAAACGTGAGGTCTGTCATCGTCGAAAGCTTGGCTTCTACGCCTAGAATTATTTCATTATTATCGCTTAAGATTGTTTCTTGAGTCTTTCTGTATCGACTTGCACCGTCTTTCATGAGGGCCAATATTTCGTGTGTCATGCATTCTTGCTTCTTGCCGCGTACTGTGAATCAGATGTCTTGTTCTTGAATTTTCGTTAATTTCGTTTTTATTTCGTTCCAAATTGTCTCAATGATCCTTATGCAGATTTCTCTATTGTTCCCAATTCTTGTCCAATTTTGGAGCCTATGTTAGGAATTTTCAGTTGTGTGATGGGATTCTGATCGCTAATAATTCCTGTTCCAGGGCGGATTTTACAGATTCAGTTCCAGGTACAGCAAAATGAAATCAATTTGATATCTGACAATCTTGTCCTCTTTGCCTACATGTAACCTCCAAGTGTATTGTTTGAAAAAGGCGTTGAAAATTAGGAGATTAATTATTTTCTACGCAGAACTGCGCCGCCAGTCTGTCTCCCCTGTCTGTCATTACTTGTGCCAAGACCACATCTTCCCATATTATCTGCATCAGCACCACAGCCAATCTTGGCTTTAATATCTCTGATAACCATGGTTATCTCGCCTTTTTTGTGAATTGTGAGTCGCATTATTTCCTCTGTTTTGTTATAACATTCTTTTGTCCTTAAGCTCCTATGGGTTTGTAATTGTAATAACGCCACTCTGTCGCTCAAAGGGACAAGGTCTATATCTGATGGCGCTATTCTGCCGGAAACGAGATTAGCTGTGCCATATCTGTGTTCTGGATCAGACTTGAATAAATATATCCTTTATTTGTTTTTTTGCTTTCCGGAACTTTACTTACTTCTCCCAGTCCCAGAATATCGATATTCAATCTGCTCAGCTCAGCTTCAGTGTTCAATAATTGGCGAAAGCCAATTTGCCCCCACCATTCTTCTACCCAACTGAGATCAGTGGTAAATTATGATCTTGACGGTTTGCAAGGTCGGTTAAGTCGAGATAATAAGTCTGTTCCAACTGACCATCAAAACCGTACATGGGACGGTAATTTCCAGTAGTACAATTCGTGTGTCAACATGACGAGTTCAAAAGTGAAATTGACAACTAGAAATGACGGTCCCTATTACGGTTTTCTAGTCGGTTGGAACAAGCCTATAATCTAACCGCGGTGACAGCCATTTGATTGAGATTAGGAATATGATATGTCGGTTTCAGACAAGAATAATAAACTAAAGAAGGATGGTTACATCAACCAAATTTTTTCACTGACAGCTGCTCTGTCGTGACGTAGCCACGCGATGAAGTTGATGCGAAAGCCTTAGCATGCATATGACAAAGACTTACGGGCAAGATTATTTTTCTTGTTTAGAGTTTATACAAAATTATATTATTTGTAGCTATATAAATTATCATATCCAAAGAGAATAGTTGAACATTAATTAGTTAAAAAAAATTATTTAAAAAATAAGTATATTTGTATCTATGTACATGTTTTCAAAATAGTAATTTTCTTGTGGCACTCAGAGTTCGACACTATTTCCAAATTATGGAAAATTAAATTGAATTAAGAAAGTCTTGGTTTTATAATTTGTGTTTATTAACTAGTAAGTGTTACATTCATAATGCTAATAGCATGGGTGCTTATGAATGAAAAATCCTTAATATATGATTTGATATTGCTGAATGACATAATATATTTATGATATTCTAACATGATAAGCAAGGTACCAATCTAAGGAACTTAAACAATGTATAAATAAGAAGTACCTTCAAGTGTATATACGTGAACATACCTACTTTTTTAAAAAGATTGCTTAAAACCTAAATAGCCAAGTGACACACTGTGTAATAAAACGCTGAGTTTGACCTTCTCTACAATTTTAGGTAAAATATTATTATTCCTCCCATACTTTCACATTTGAAAATGATTTTAGTTGTTCCTACCTTATTTAATAAAAAAAAATCGATAAAAACACTACACTGAAAAATGCCTATCTGCAAAACAGGCACTATGGTATCTGCTTTAATCCTCAATTTAGGGGATTTTCTTTAGGATCAAATGAAACATATAATAAGTATTAAGTCTCTCAATGTTCAAAGCACCATTACACAACTATCAATGGTTTTTAAACCTCCGAAAATATCACTAAAAAGTTAAAAACGCAACGAAAACATGGAAGATGCAATGACAGCAATGGCGAAACGAAGGCTATTCGTCGCGCAGCAACGTCACAGCGACGGCGATGTGGGTGAGGGGACCACGGGACACGAGGCGATAGGAAGTTAACATAGGCTCTTATGAGAAGTAACCATCCTTCTCTAGTTTATTATTCTTGAGTTTCAGAAAGAAGTAGTATTGGGCTCCGATTCGTTCTATTCTGTTGCTGAAGCACTTTCTAATTCATTATCTGCCTAATTATAGTATTTCCCAATAACTTCTTCGGAATTTCCATCTAGGTTCTTTTTTTGCGTAGTTTCTCGTTAGGGTTTAATTGTGCCCAGTGAAAAAGATATGATCGAATTTGGAGATTTATATGATTTTTCACTCTAAAGACCCTTTTCACAAGTCACAACAGAAATTGAACGTTCTCACATCCTAATCAACCCCATATTTATCTCCGAATCATGGTCTGCCCTTCTCTTACCGATATGTTGATATTTGAGACCTACCTTTTAGATGATATTTACGTGTTTAGTTCTATGTTCATAGGTCTGATGATAATAACAGATAAATATTCAAAACTAATAATGGAAATGAATAATAAAAAGAAAATTAATATACTTGTTTATGATGCAAGAATCAACTAAGTTCTGATTGTGACATAATAAATAATTGGAAAAGTATGAAATCCTATGCATATTATATATTTCTGAAGCTACATTTTGTGCTAAAACACATCCCGTATTTTTTAAAGGCATATGTTATTACTTCGATAGGAATTAAAATGATTGAAAAGTAATAGAACAGATAGGTTCGTATAATGGTCAACGTCTTGCATCGAATCAAACAGAAAATGAGTCATCCATTATAATTTGTGGAGAAACCCAAAAATCTACTCTTCTACTATTTACCTTAGTTGGAAGGCCCCATTTTAGAGACTTTGAAGTGGGGCTTTTGTTCCCTGAATAATAGGGTCGTTTTATTAAACTTGCGTTTATTAGGTTTGCAAATATGAATTGTGTACTTAACAAAGGAATTGGATTATATGCCTTTATTTGATTATGCCATTACAATAGTCAGTAGAATAATAACTGATTATTTTACCAAATGAAAATTCATCAGGTACCATAAATTAAAATTATAAAAATCGGTTACAATTATTGTAAAATTATAAAATATAAGTCCGATCGAACAATTATAACTTACAGAAATATATCTTTCCTCCGCCTCCTACCAGGTAGTTTAGAAATAAGGAAGTATTTGAAATCATGCGGACGTTTTTTTTTCGAATTCATTCGAGAGATCATCATTGGTTCGATGATTAACAAGCCCGATTTATTTTCTACCTCCCATGCCTCAGAAGTATTTTTCTCTGTGTGATGTTGCGGTACATTTTCTACTACGTTATTCCATATATTTATAACTTCAAGAGATGACCCTGTTGTTTTAACACCAACTTCGTCATAACGTCTTTTAGTTTCTGACCACTCCATTTCGATGACATTAAAATGACAATGATAGGGTGGTAGCCTGAGCACACAATAACATGCTCCGCAGCAAATTTATCCGAATGATTGGGCAGTCAAATTAGAATTTATCGAGGAACTCATTTTAATACCTTCATTTGGTCCTATATGCGTGTAATCTGAGCTTGCACCATCCCAGGAGGTGAGCATAACTTTTGGGAGCCAAAAAAAAAAACGCGAATTTTCTTCACTTTTTTAAGTTTTTGCTTGTAGCTCGAAAACGGTGCGTCGCGTCGGGCGGAAAATGTCCCATTCGATATTAAAGAGGGTTAAATTCTGCATCGAATGAACATCGAAAAATCCAGATTCGGTTCAGTGGTATAGCCGAAATCAAAAGTTAGAAACCGGGAAAATTTCTCATTTCGGTGTAAACTTACTGTTTGCGACTTTCCAAGTCCACATACCTTTGAAACAGATACTCACATTGAATAAGTCCATAGAATAAAAGTTGTAGAGAACAAAATTTCATGACACCTCAATTTTCAAATTCGGTCACTTTGAAAGACTAAATTTGGCATCAATTCAAAATCGCATTTTTCCCTTCTAAGTTCGTGTCTCTGGTTTGATAAATAGAGTGTAAAAAGTTGATTATAGGTGAAAAAGAGTGTTATAACGTCGTTATCTATTGTTTAAGAGATAAAATGGCGTGTTCAACATCTACAGACATGAATGATCCGCAGTGTTTAATTTCTGCCAGACCGTTACAGTGAAAGGACGAAGGATAGAAATATTGATAATATAGCATATATAGCAAAGAATGATAAGAAGCACCTTCAACTTCAAGGCTTTACTTCAATTGGGGTTCAGGAAAGATGCAGGAAAATATATTCGAAGGAGAAGAAAGGTGACGGAGAAAACCCCAAGAGGGTCCCCACTGCGCGTAGGACGTGATGCATCGCTTCATAAGAAGTACGGATCAAGAGAACTCCTGCAAGTGTTATCAAGTCTTGGGTTTTCTTGTTCATATTGCGAAGTTGAGCTGCTTCATGCATCTGTCCTTTAAGACCCACCGCATTGACCCAAATGAAAAGTGAAGTTATAGCTCAACTCTCGCGTATCCCTATCATGTGTCGTATTCATCCAGTCATGACTACATGTAATTTTATGGCGTCTTCCATCTAAATTACGGCCGATCTCTATTCCTTCTCTGGCTCCATGATATAGTCTTAGTCTAGCAGCATTATGTCCTTTCTACATGGTTCAAGCTTTGGTTGTTATCGTTCTCTAGATATGACTTTGAGTATAGGAACGAGGTGAAAAGTGAATAAGTCTAGCAGTACCATGTCCTTTCTGCGTGATTCAAGCTGTTCTCGTTTTCTAGATATTACTCTTGGAGTATACGACCTTGATGAAAAATGAAGCTCTAGCTTAACTCTTTCCCTTATCCCTATCATATGTCTTCTTCATCCAGTCCTGACTGCATATAGTTTTCTGACTTCTTCAGTCTAGAGTGCCGCCGGTCTCTATTCCTTCTCTGTCTCCATGATATAGTCTTAGTCTAGCAGCACTAGGACCTTTCTACATGGTTCTAGTTTAAAACTTTACTAACTTAATATGTAGATGGCTCATCTCAGGCTTATGATTGGTCTTGTCAGATCAGTTCTATTCGTTGTCTTAGAGGAATTCGTTCGTTTTATTGGCTTTTCACCTGTTGTTAGGTCGGATATTTATATTTTATCCATAATAATTCAAATCTTGAACACTTAACATCAGCCCCCTTTCTTCGTTTCCGTTGTTAAGTAGAGATCATGACGCATTGCTTATAACCCCATTTCGAGAGCGTCCATTTGTTAGTACGAGGAAATTGAAAACACGAAAGCTTTCATAAATGTTCCCTCTACATGACTAATGGTTATCCGAACAGATTTTCCGAATGACAATCAAGCTACCGGATAAACGCATCCCAAGAGGATAGCTGGCTACAACGGCGCTACAATTAGCGTTATTGCGCCCGTTTGATGGCAGATAAAGCGACAATTCGCACCGCAGCATTGCAAATTCGATAATTTTCCTAATTGGCCGTGTAACACTGGATTATTGCAGGTTGATTAATTATTGTTCTGTGTATACTTATCAAAAATTTAAATCGGGCAAAGGAGTTTTGTCTTAATATCGGTCGACGATTATGATGGAAACGTAATGATCGTTTTGCTATAAAAGAACACACACAATCACACAAATAAGTGTATTTTATGGCACGATACGCTAATAAATAATAGATAATCTGAAGCTAAATTTCAAGAGATGAAGTTCTTATTTTAACCAATATGTCCCTACAACTCTCAGAGTAAGTACGTATTTCGAAGATTTATCCATTCGCATTATATTTGCCCAAATGTTTCAAATCAATATTATTAGACCAAGCTAGAAAAGCGAATATTACAAAAGGCAGTTCCCCCTTCAGGTTCCAGATTGAGTCTCATCTAATAAAGTGACTCAGAATCTTCTTGCGCTGTCGAAGTGGGTTGGGCTCTATGTGGGGACATCTATTAATTAAAACCCCAAAAATGGATGCCAGTATGCTACTATTGTCTTTTACTGTATAAACAACGATGCTACTAAAGTGACCTATACCCAAGAACAATAAACTAGAGAAGATGGTTACATGAATTGTATTTTATCCCTGACCGCTGCTCTGTCGTAACGTAGCCACGCGACGAAGTTGGGGCGAAAGCCTTAACATATGGCAAATACGTACGTGTTTAAACTCAATATTTTAAATGGATAATAAAATTAAACTATTTCTTATGAAATTACTGTTTTTTTTTTTAATTAATGGAAAATATTTTATTACAAGTTTTTTGTATGGATGAGCCAAAAGTAAATAGAAGTATAACGTTTCGGGGATTAATTAATCTTATATGAAAATTATCCTTAAGAGTATGAGTTTATGGGAGAAAAATTGATAAAAATAAAATAAAATCTGACTTAACTCATTTATACAGTGTGCGCCAAAAAGTATGCATAATTTGGAAAAGCTTAATATGTAATTGCTTCTCAGAAAATGTTATTCTATATGGAAGTTAGCGCTTAAAGAAAAAATAATTTTAACGATGCGAATGCTCAGATTAAGTATACGATGGTGCTCGAAAAAATAAAATAATGCTACTTTCTAAAGCATGTTTTTTCAGACCGCATATCTAAAATACAAGCGAGAGAGCTATAAGATACATGCTTCTTTCCTGCATGTTCTGTGGATACATGTACGATTTAGAAAAAGCTGGTACAAATCTTAAAACTGTTCCTTTTTGAAACCATCAGTTTATTGAAAAACGGTAGATCAAATTAAAAAGCCTTTTAAAGCTTTCTAGTTTGTATTTTATATTGGCTTTAAATTTTATGTCAAGAAAGTTCATTTGTAAGAGAATTATGTTTAACAATTTTTTACTTTTCTCGATCCATGCTTTTAAACATGAAAAATAAATATATGCCAATAACATGGGTGCTTATGAATGAAAAAGCCTTAATATGTGGATTTGACACTGGCTTTTCCATAGTGTAGTGATTGCTGTATGACATAATATATTTATGAAATTCTAACGTTATAAGCAAGGTCACAATCTAAGGAACTTAAACAATGTAGGATTACTTTCCAGTGTGTACGCGAACATACCTACTTTTTAAAAATATTGTTTAAAACCTAAATAGCAAAGTGACACACTGTGTAATAAAACCCTCAGATTGACAACTTCCCTACAATATGAGGTCAAATATTATTATTTCTCCCAGACTTGCTTACATTTAAAAATAATTTAAGTTGTTCCTACATTATTTAATCAAACAATCAATAAAAACACTACAATAAAAAATATTTTGCAAAACAGGTACTATGGTCTCTGCTTTAATTCTCAATTTCAATATATATATACAACGGTCAATAGTTTTAAAACATCCGAAAATATCACTAAAAGAGCTAAAAACACAACGAAGATGCAATGACAGCAATTGCGAAAGAAGACCGTTCGTTGCGCAGCAACGTCACAGTTACGACGATGGGGGTGAGGGGACCACGGGGCGATAGTAAGTGAACATATGTTCTTATGGGAAGTAACCATCCTCTAATTTATTACTCTTGATCATTCTCTAATTTATGACTCTTGATCACCAACGTGATTTTAGAAAGGCAATAAGCATATATGGGTTAATAATCTTTTTTTAGAAAATATCAAATTTTAAAAACAGTTTCCTGAGAATCGTTTATATAATTTATTAGTCAGCTAATACATAGAACACGTATCAACGTACAGTCGCGACAAAAATAAAAAACATAATAATAACCTAACTGCGGTGGAGTGGCGATCGGAATTGTGGAAATTGCCGATCCTATCGCAAATTAACATTATTGTTCTTGAATTTTTAATAAAGAACATCGAGTTGGAAACACATTGTTTTCCATAAAAAGGGCGTAAAATTTAATATAGGCAATGCTATAATACATGCCGTGAATAAGCTGCATGTAATGTTTAATTTGAGGGAATTAAATGCTTGAATGTCTATAGTAAGTATTAGCTTTAAGTATGTTTTTAATCATGAGTAAGTGTTTTAATATTTTTTGAAATCTAAGCGGTTCACGAGACCGAGACTTTTTCTCGATACAGAGACTGGATCTTGGTCTCAAAGGAATTAATTATATACTGCGTTAACCAATTTTAAAATATATATATATTTTTTTTTATTTATAATACCACACAGCATCTGAGCCATTTATAATTTATTTTTGAAAAAAAAGTTCACGCGTTTTGCAAGTGTTTTCTCTGAATATGTGCGTATTTTCATAAGCCTCTACGAATTGTAAATACTTACATACAGTATGTCCAAATAAGTAACTGTCACTTTTGTGAATTCCTATTGGTTTAATTAAGATCCATAAGAGGACCGTGGTGTGGATGTACTTTCGTCTCCTTGTAGGAGGTATTGCTCAAAGTCTACAGTTTGTATTGTTATTCTTCTTCTTATCGGTCTTAGCTGCCGGGACTATCTTCCAATCCATAAAATATGAATCTGCTTACTTTTATGTTGTTTAAAACTGTTTTTTTTTGCAAGGTATTTTAAACAGTTTTACCAAAAAAAAAACAGATTTAAACAAAAAAACACGATGTTTTGTTTATTTTTTCTTAGAACATGTTTTTATCATCCCTTTGTATTCGATGCAAACTTTTAATCCAAAACGGATTTCTAAAATAGTGTGACAGAGCGCTTTCGGCCTAAGCCATCATCAGTGTTACCTGGAAAGTAAGGAACAGAATCACCTATTAGTGGAAAGTCAGTGACTGCCCTAGAATTCTTAGGTAAAGAAAATCATAAAATTGACATTGGTATATTAATATTCAAAATTTGTTAGGGTTTGAAAGGAGTTAATTAAAATTGTAATTCAAAAATCATGATTTTTTTCATTTGTGTTGAGTAGAATGAAACGTGCAATTTGTGAAATTTTGATGTGACCGTTGTTTGTTTCTCTTCGTGGATATGTTCTTTTTTCCACTGACAAGTAAATAAAAGAATTTCTTCCAATTCCCTTTCACTCTACTCAATACAAATAAAAAAATCATCATTCTTACTTTACAATTTTAATTAACTTCTTTCAAACGCCAACAAATTTAAAATAATAATACAACAATGTCAATTTTATCATTTTCTTTACCTAAAAGTTCTACGGCAGTCACTGACTTTCCACTAATGGAGATGGTTCTTTTACTTACTTTCCAGGTAACACTGATGATGGCTTAGGCCGAAAGCGTTCTGTTACACTATTTTAGAAATACCTTTTGGATTAAAAGTTTGCATAGAATACAAAAAGAGTTTCATTTCGCATGTTTCGTACATGCGCAAACTCTTTATTGTTCATTTAACTACATTTAATTGCCTGAAATCTCATTGAAAACGGTTTGAGATCGGCAAATGGGTCAAGATCGGAAAATGTGGACATTTTTTGGTGATTAGCGGCAATTTCTGGTGGATTTTAATTCAGATTTCGACTTTAGATGTTACTTTTAGCATGTCGATACGCACCTTTGCTTTTATGATAAATAGATTTATTTACCTGAAATTTCATTTAATGTGATTTGAAAATGAGAAAATGGGCCATGATTGGAGAATTTGGACATTTTCAAGCGATACTCAGCGGTTTCTGTCGATTTTATGAGTGATTTCGAAATAAAACGTCATTTTAAATATCGAACTAGTTGCAGGCAATTTCAAAATGGAGAACAAAACATGCGTAAACCTTGTGACAAATATTTCGGCAATTTTACGAGGCTGCTTTTGATGCATTATTGAAAAAATTGAGAAATGCGTCTTTTCATTTAGACTAAAATATGAAGATTTATACATTTAATTGCCTGAAATCTCATTGAAAACTGTTTGAAGCCGGAAAAATGGGTAGGGTCGGAAAATGTGGACAATGTATGGTCAGAGATGGTGAGTTTTATGGTAGTTTTCGATGTAATATTTTACTTTAGCATATCAATGCTCATAGTTTTCGTCTTAAGTAAGTAGATTTATTGGCCTGAAATCTCATTTAGAACGATTTGAAGATAGGAAAATGGGCCATGATCGCAGAATTTGGACATTTTCAAGCGATAAGCAGTGGTTTCTACCGATTTTGTGGGTGATTTCGAGGCAAAATCTAATTTAAACATCGACGTTGTGGCAAGTAATTTCAACATATAGAACACAAAAATAAGCAGTAGGTTGGTTATAGCGAAACGCACGGGATCGTCTAATTTTGTTCGTTATAACATTTACTCGTAACCGTTAAACATTCATTATTCAGTCCAAGCCACGAATAATACGCCGATTCGATTAATATGTATAAGAAGTTCCCAATGAACACATATATTTACAAGCGAAAACGATAAAGAAGATACATGACAACTATAAAAGAACAAAGAATAACATACAAATATTATGCATAGGTACAAAAAAATCGTCGTGTGTTGAACAACGCACTTTAATATGCTTAAATGATTAGAAATTGTATCTAAACTTCCCGAATTCAATTCCACAAAATCAGATAATAAATACCATTTCAGCTTGTTGCACGGTTATACATGTTCTGGACTAGCTTGGCATGATCCTTCAAATGTTTCTCACATAAACTTTTCAAAATGTCATCTTCGTTTGGGATACCGGATGTAACACGGTCGAAATCAACATCTCTACAAATTCGTCGATACCTTCCTTATATTTACTCTTTTCCGCCACTCAGATATGAACAGGTCGTCACCATCTTTGGTGAAAATTGCCTCGATTTTCCCCTAACCTGCTTTAGTAAACCCGTTTTGAAAAGTAGCTGGCATCACAGAATCCCACGAATCACTCAGCACGCCAATCTTAAAATTTGTCCACTTTTTGTGACACTCTATATTAATGTTAATCACTAATAATCGACGAAAATGTGCCTTAAAAGTTATCATAACCTCTTGATCCATTCAGCCATATATTTATGTTTTAGAGGATACCGCCAAGGTTTGTCTATAAATGTTTATAACGCCACGCCGCATCTGACATTACTTTGCCGCCATTTTTCTAAGAATTTGCCCTTTTGTAAATAAGTCAAATGCTCGTTCAAACCGAGAAATGGTCGTCTATTAGCCTTAAAAATGTATGTTGTTTAAATGGAAAGTGAAACATGTAGAAAAATAGACGAAGAGGTGGGTGTACCCATAACAAGAGTGAAAAGAATTAAAAAAAAACACAAATTCAAACCTTATACAAGGTTGTTCATCAGCTGCACCCTGGTGATGCTGAGCGTAGTTTGGAGTTCTGCAATTGGTTTATAAATATGATAGCAGAAGATATTAATTTAGAAAAAAGGATTATTTGGTCAGACGAGGCACATTTTACAAGTTCGGGAATTTTCAATAGACATAACTCGCGGTTTTGGAGTCAGGAAAATAACCACGTTATTTTTCCTAGGAACGTCAGGGCAGGTTTGGATTTAATGTTTCCTGCTTTATTTTCAACAGAAAAATAGTGTACCTACCGAATTTATGAAGAGAATCTAAACTCCAATAAATGGTATATTCTTCCAGCAAGATGGGGCTCCAGCCCACAATAGTAGAATAATTCAAATCTGGCTTAACGAACATTTTCCCAGAGTATGGATAGGAACAAACGGGCCTGTTCGATGGCCACCACGATCGCCGGATCTCTCAGTTTTAGATTTTTTTTGGCGCTATCTAGAAAATAAAATTTATGCAAGGCAATACGAAAACAAACAACAATAATTGAGAATGGCCAAGGAAAACTCTTTTGCTGAATTACAAAGGCAATCATTTATATTAGAAAATGCATTAAAAATAATTTATAAACTTTGCCAAACATGTAGGAGATGTAATGGTGAGCAATTTGAACAATATTTGTGATTTATTTTTCATTAATTATTCAATAAATTTGTTAAGCCAGTGTCAGCTATTTTTTTTTTTGTAATGTAATGTTATCTTGGCTACCCACGACCGCCTACTATACCTACTGCCTAAAAAATGAGTTTTGTCACGTTAATTATGAAAATAAATATGGACTATGTTATGTTTTTGAAAAGCTCTTGGTAAGGGGAAGATGATGCAAAAATAAAATGTAGGGTGTCCCATTAAAAAAAAAATAAGGTAGGGTCCGACAACTTTTTGACCTTACGCCGTATACTTATTCTGAAGGGGGCACTAGATTCTACGTAAAAAGTTAAATAAGAAGCACTTTTTACTTTTTTGATAAGGTATCAGGCAGCTGAGATACGGGGGATGCTTGAAAATGCAACATTTTCAAAAACGCCCTGTATCTCAACAACGAAGGCGGCCATGAAACATCTGTTTGTGCCACCTTTCGTTTCACAAAAAAGTAGCACGGTGTCCCGTAAGCCGCATTCTTCTATCTTTACTCCATATGGGTGAAACCCCATAAAACCTACGAAAATGGGACACCCTGTACTTGGATTTCATAATATTAACCTCGCTTGGTGAAGTTTTTACTCCTGGCTTGTGATACTGAACACGCACTTTTTTATGTATTATTACAATTAATAATACATTTGTCAGCTCCCATGTTTCAACAATGATATTACATGTATACGACGGATCGTTAAAGTTCAAGCCTTTGCCACTGGCCAGCAGCCAGCAGCTCCACACAGCAAATAGTTCCAAATGAAACACATTTTTTAAAGATTGGCCGTTAATTTGTATTTATTGAAAATTCTGTACGTCTCAAAAATAATTTGAATCCGAACATTAATTAATTGGCCAAAGATTAAGTTCGTACCCGAGGGGCGTTGAGGAGAATCGATTAAGTAATCTGACGAGACGAGTGGAGAGTTGAAATTTTTCGAAAAGTCAACATCCGCCATAACCCGTCGACTAAAGTTTAAACAGAAGCGAATAAGATCCGCGAAGCGAGCGGTAATTGGAGGGAACGCGCTACATAATCCTCCCTAATTAGTCGAGAAAATCAACACGGAATTGCCGGTTAGATGAAGAAAGCCCGGCCTCGTTAATTGGTCTGGGAAA
>MU182182.1:632575-657648 GCA_016904865.1 Pissodes strobi | reverse complement strand
TATTGCGCCCTGAGGCACGCCCGCGTAGATGGTGAATGTGTCCGAGATGTGTCCATCGACTGCAACGTGCAGAGATCGGCTCTTAAGGAAACTGGCAAGCCAGCTGCAGAGAGAGGCTGGCAGTCCGAAGGACGGTAGTTTATTGAGCAGTCCGTCATGCCAAACTCTGTCGAATGCCTTTGAAATATCCAACGCAATCGCTCGACTCTCCGTAGTTCTCAATTGCCCTACTCCATATATGAGTGACATAGGCCAAAATATCTCCTGTCGATCTCTCTTTGCGAAAGCCGTATTGATTATCGCTGATTATTTTGTTGTTCTCGAGGTACTTGAGCAGTTGCTGATTGACTACACGTTCCATGACTTTGAAGATTATTGGAAGCAAGGCAATTAGACGATAGTTTAAGGGCGTTGTTTTCTTGCCTTTTTTTGGAACAGGTTGCACTCGAGCGACTTTCCAAGAAGATGAGTAAATCCCTTTTCCGTAAGACAGAGAAAAAAGCCTGGAAAAAACGGGTGTTAGTTCGTTGGCGCAGTTCTTTAACACGATGGCAGGTATTCCGTTGGGTCCTGATGCCTTTTGCGTATCTAGATTTTTAAGGATTTTACGAATATCACGGTGATGAAATTTGACTTCTGCCATAGTAGTGTTGATGTTCGATAAGGTGGGGAGAGTCTTGCCTTGGGGGACGTCTAAGGTAGAGTGCGAAGAAAACATTTTGGCGAGCATGTTTGCTTTTTCCCTGGCTGTAGTCGCCGTGATGCCACGTTCGTCTGTCAAAGGTGAGAGAGACGTTTCTGTAAAGTTGTTACTTACTGCCTTTGCTACCGACCAGAAATTCCTGGAGCCACTGGGGCATTGTAAAAGTTTATTCCTGATCCTTTGATTGTGTTTGTCCTTAGTTTCGTCGATAACACGCTTGTTCGTTTCTCGCTTCGACAAAATAATTGCGATTTTCAGCGGTCTGATTTTGCTGCCGGTACTTGTAGGCTTGCTGTTTCCTACCCACAGCTCTTTCGCATCTTCTGTCGAACCAGGGCTTTCCTTTTGATGGTAACTTGATGGAACTTGGGATGTATGCTTCCATTCCTGAGGAGATTACTTGCGTGATCTTTTCGCAGCAGACTGACGGGTCGTCAGCGCCAAAGCAGACGTCGAGCCAAGGAAAATCTAGGTAGAACTCCCTCAGATCGTCCCAGTTTGCAGAATTGTAATGCCAGATTTTGCGAGGCAATGGTGGATCCTTCTGTATGAGTGGCAATTCACAAACCGTTGTAATAAGTTTGTGGTCGGAAGTACCTAATGGCGGACCAACTGTAACTGTGTACTGGTCAGGATTGGTGGTTAGAAAAAGATCCAGGAGGGCGGCGAATTCGCCCCTCTCTGAGATTCGAGTTGATTCGTCTACAATTTGAGTAAGCCCGCAGCTGATGGCGAATGCTTCAACCTCTCTACCTTCGTTGTCGGTCTTGTTGTGATGTTTGAGCCAGTTGGTGTTGTGGGCATTGAAGTCTCCCAGAACGATTATTTCTGAACTGGGGTGATCAACCTGTATTGAGTCAAAAGTGGTAGCTAGTGTTGAAAAAAAGCTTTGGTAGGCTCTATCGCTCGGAGGGCGATAGAGACAACATACAAACTTGGTTAATCCCTTGGCGGTGAACTTGAGCCACATGACGTCAAGGTTGTTCAGTTCGAGTGTTTCCTCTCGGTGACATGAAAGGTCGCTTCGGACGAAAAGGCATATTCCGAACTTATGTCTAAATCGGGTATGTAAGTCGTAACCAGGATAAGGGTAGTTCACTGTTGTTGTTGTAGAACATACTTGTGTTTCTGTAAGGGCTAGTATGTGTGGTCTATTTGCCTGTAGATGTTGGTGTACCGACTGTAAATTTTTTAATAAATTAAATGAGAATTTTGTGGATGCTGTTAATATTAATATTTTTAAAACAAGACTAAAGAAATACTTGGTAGAGAAAAATTGTTATAGTGTGGAAGAATTTTGTTAATTGTTAGCTGTATATACTTATATTTTATGATGTTTTGTTTAAGTATTTTGGTGTACTATACTTATTGTATGATGTATTGTTGACTATTTTGGTACCTGTTTCTTACATTTTCTTCTTTTTTTTACTTTTTCTGCTATTATTGTGACTTTGTGTACTTTTCAAGTGAAGAAATAAATGCTTTGATTTGATTTGTTATTTCGGATTGCTTTCTCACAGTTTCATTTAAAGGCCATTAAGACGATTTTTTTAAATACGGACCTGTATTTTTTATTATATTTTTGAAAGGCTTGTGTCCATAATAGTAGAGTGCCCAACGCAGTAAAAGCCTTCTATAAATGATTTTTGTGGGCACCTCGGGGTTACAAGCTGAAATTTTCACAGAATGAAGGCTTTATTATATTAATTCAAAATCCGAAGGTAATAAAAAATTATAACGGGCAAAAGGGCAGTATACCTAAAAATCGAGATTATTATATGAACGTGTAGGATATTAAATTATAAATGTTTTCATATATAATTCATCTACATTTTTGTACGAATTATATTTTTTATCATTGCTTGAAATATGCAGATTACATTGTTGGCCCTTACAGCAAAATAAATCAAAAAATTTAAATGTCTCCCTTCGAACCTGGGCAAAATCTGATTGAAATATACTATTTTTGTATGCACCTCGCATTCTCTCCGAAATGATGGCTCAAATAAAAAAATTTTATTCTTGCAAAAAGTTTGCCTTAAGTATTTAGAATACATAGGTGCATGAATAAATTTCTTTTTTTTTTCAAATGGTAATGGAAAAAAAGAATTAAATGTAAAAAAGTCATTTTCTTCAAGCCGCGACCGTCAGATCTCTCGCTTCCCGAGTACTCTCGTATCTCACTTTTCTTCATAGCTTCCTCTCTCTCGCGCCTATTGTACAATACCATAAGTGCTTTTACACCATTACGGGTTAGAATACTAATAATAATAATAGCTATTATTAATTGAACAAAGTCAATGAAGACATTTTCGATTATACTAAAATTAATTTTTCCTATACGTTGCTAGGTAATAAAGAAGTAGAAAAAAAATCATATACTTAATGCAACTGCTATTAAAAAAAATACTAGCTTTTATTCAGAATAGAAAAACTGAAAATGTAAAAAATCTTTATAATAACAAATTCTATTTATCTTCAGTGTCTGTATCTTCTTCAGGAATAGACACAATGACTTCAATATTGCCTTCCAGTATGTTTTTGCATGATCCTATGCAACTTATTTAATTTCTTCTCCGTGTACAAGCTTTGCTTTCATACAATCTAATAAAAAATTATTTAATTAGGTTTTATTATGTACCGATTTAATCTAATAATAAGTTACATTTTTATATCCAAAACAGTGGAATTTATTTATCTACTCTGTTTTTAGTTATAAAAAAACAGTTAACGAACTTTTTATCTGAACGAGCACTCTCATAAAACGAATTTCAAGTTCGCAACTATAGTAGGGGTTTTACCTATATTTTTGATAAGAAAACAAATTGCGAACCAATTGACAACAAATTACTATCCTCTATAGTCACGAAGAAGCTGATACTAGGATTTTGTTGCATTATACTCTCTGCTAAACATTGTATGTATTATGTGGCATGCATCGTGGACTCCAATGACACTGATGTACTTGTATTTCTGGTACATATTAAAAATATATATTTCTAGAGAATTTCGGGTAAAATGTGGAAGAGAAAATTCGGTGCGATATGTGGCCGTTCATGACATCAACCTAGAAGAAAAACTTGCAAAAAAAATACCTGCATTTCATGCTCTAACGGGTTTCATACAACCAGCCAGTTTTCAGGATTAGGAAAAATAAAGTGTTGGAAAATATATCTAAATTATTCCGATTATTTAGACGGTGTTGGGTCCAGGAATTTTCAGATGACATGTTCAATAACATAGAGAAATTTATCATAAAATTATTTCCGACAAATCCAAACATTTCGTCTACTAATATTTTCAGGACACTATTGGCCTATTCATCGCTAATTGAAAAAACTAACCCCTACAAAAAATAGTTTAAAATTTCGCAGTATGAGTGCACATTATCAAACTAAGGTGTGCTTTAGTTCTTTAGAACCAAATCCCCTATTACCAGAGGTGACAGAATGCGGATCGAAATTTAAGGAGGCAGGTGATATCCAAATTATCCCCAATTTTAACAAAACCAGCATTCCCTTCGGATGTAAAAGTATTTATTGCATGTGGATGTAAAAAAAGGTAAATTATTATTAGATTAAATAGGTACAAAATAAAACTTAATCAAATAATTTTTCTTAGTGTATGGAAGCAAGCTTGTAGACGTAGAAGAAATGAAGTATGTTGCATAGGATCATGCAAAAAGTACTGGAAGGCAATATTGAAGTCATTGTGCCTATTCCTGAAGAAGATACAGACACTGAAGGTAAATAGATTTTGTTATTATAAAGATTTTTTACATTTTTAGTTTTTCTATTCTGAATAAAAGCTAGTATTTTTTTTTAATAGCAGTTGCATTAAGTATATGATTTTTTTTCTACTTTATTACCTAGCAACGTATAGGAAAAATAAATTTCAGTATAATCGAAAATGTCTTCATTGACTTTATTCAATTAATAATAGCTATTATTATTATTAGTATTCAAACCCGTAATGGTGTAAAAGCACTTATTGTATTGTACAATAGGCGCGAGAGAGAGGAAGCTATGAAGAAAAGTGAGATACGAGAGTACTCTGGAAGCGAGAGATCCTGACGGTCGCGTCTTGAAGAATAGTATATTATTTTATATGGAGGAAAAGTGACTTTTCATGGCGCGCTCGTGTTTAACAGCCGAACGGAGTGAGGCTGTTAATAGAGAGCAAGCCATGAAAAGTAACTTTTCCTCCAAATAAAATATGCTGTTTTTTCTTCAAATGTCGACAAATTAATGCAAAAACATCTCTTTTTAATAGTAATAATAATAATAATTATTAAAGATAAGTGGGTTCGCAAGGCGGCTTAGACCAGTGTCAGTGAATAGGAACAGGTTGTTGCTATAGTAATGTAACATAAAGCTGTCAGTGGACACTGTCAACAATAATTATTTTTTTAAAATTGCGTCTCCAATTGCGTTTTAATTCCGTATTGATAAGCAGTTATTGAGTAAGTTCGATTAAATAATAACCAATTTGTTCCTAAATTAGTGATTTTTAGAAATGTGAGTGATAAATACAAATTTTAGTTTAATAATTCTTGAATTGTTGACGCTTGTTTTGTTGTTTGTTTGTATCTATGTTGCTATGGTAACACTATTACCTCCGCCGGCGGAAAAGTGAAAAGTAAAGCTCCGGCGGAGGAAAAATGAAACTTCACGGCCGCCTACACAGTCGAGTAATGATGGATTTACGGACGTTTGAAGAAAAAATTACTTTTTTACATTTAATTCTATTTTTCCATTACCATTTGAGAAAAAAAGAAATGTATTCATGCACCTGTGTATTCTAAATACTTAAGCCAAACTTTTTGCAAGAATAAAACATTTTCATTTGAGCCTTCATTTCGGAGAGAATGCGAGGTGAATACAAAAATGAGTATATTTCAATCAGATTTTGCCCAGGTTCGAAGGGAGATATTTCAATTTTTTGATTTATTTTGCCCTAAGGGCCAATGTAATCTGCATACTTCAAGCAATGATAAAAAATATAATTCGTACAAAAATGTAGATGAATTATATATGAAGACATTCATAATTTAATATCCTACACGTTCATATAATAATCTCGATTTTTAGGTATACGGCCCTTTTGCCCGTTATGACTTTTTATTACCTTCGGATTTTGAATTAATATAATAAAGCCTTCATTCTGTAAAAATTTCAGCTTGTAACCCCGAGGTGCCCACACAAGTCAAAATAAGTTATAAGTAGCACTCTACTATAAATACCGTATCTGGACTCGTTCGACGGTTGATGGTAAAGCCCATGCTAATATACATGAACCCGACTCAGTTTTTGTTTAAACATTTATGTACCAAAAAAACCGTTAGATAAACAAATAGGAATTATACATACATAAGAGTTAAATAAAGATTATAATCAACATCTTTAAGTTACTGTTCCAAATGCTAAAACAATTGTCGTTGCACTTTTATATGGTGTTCCGTTTTTCTCATCATTTTATTTACAGAGATAAGATATTGGCATAAAAAGATTAATAGTGTTTATGCAAATCTTTCAAAAAATGTAGTAAAAAATACAAGTTCGATGTGATTAATTTTTGTATACAACTTTGCTCCAATGTAAGCGACATCCCATCTCTTAAAATGTTCAAGATAGCGATGCTTAGCACTCGAATTTGTAACCCCCTGCATACTATAAATTCGGTTTTATGAATAACGTACTTATTATTTTGCTTATCAATATGTCCCCTACATTAAAAAGATAATTTCCAGAACATACGACAGTATTCTGCTATTGGGATATTTTTCTTTTGCTCGACTAGAATCGATGTTTACACTCCCAATTTCGTATTATGTGTCATCATGTCATCTTAATAATATTATCTTGTAGGGTTAAGCCGTACAGTCCTTATACTCCATAACCGCATTTTATGGCTAATTTTTTGTCTTAAAACTGGGCTCCTGCAAACCAATCTTTCACAGTGAGAACATTTTGACATTGCATGTATTAAAGTCTTTATCAAGTTAGCGAATATCATCAGCAATCCCTGGCAATCTTCAGAAGAAAATTTAGCATACTGCTGTATGAAAATATTTTGCTATTCATGCCCGGATTTCCTAGAAACAAGGCCAGATTGATGTTATTTTATTTTATCTGTTATCTTGCTGTTATTTTTCAGTGTCTGTTAATAATGTCCTAACCTAGTTTTAGTTATGTTTCTGACTGATGTAATGTGATGAAAATTATTATGTACATTAGTAAATAAAATTTAATTGAACTGAATAACATCTGAATATTACCATGATTGTATGTGTACAGAAAATAGTCAATTTTTTTTAATGTATATCTTGCATGCAATCTCCGTTTCCCATTCGTGAAACTTGTATTAATGGGATGAGACCCATGCTGCAAACTTTCACTTGTGGGAAATGCAGATGATGCAGTTTCTGTTAAAATCTTCTTTATTACTTAAAGTCGTCTTTTCACTAGTATCATCTTTATTAGATATACTGCTTCCCATCAATCTAAAATATGACCATCTGAAACTGTGGCAGTCATTAGCCATCCAATAAAAATATGATGGATCTGCATATTATTTTATCAGAAGTTGTGGCATAAAGTCTTAGCAATTCATCATTCAAATCATTCTTACTAATTTATCATTCGAATGCCAAAAATGTCCACTTAACAACAATAGTTGTAAAATAAATTTAATCAGTTTCTTTTAAATCAAAATCGCTAGTCATAAATCGAACAAACCGAAATTTGGGAAATATGGATATGTAGGCTGTAAATAATTAACGTTGAATTTTTTGTTACTGAATAAAAGATAAAACTGTTTTAAATGGCTTACTTAAATTTTTCTTGACTAGGGGATGTCTCACTTGTTGTCGATGGCAATTTCTGTTGAAGCATTCGCACTAGTTCTGTCCAAAATTCATTGGCATCCTGGAATATATAATAAAATGTTATTTACATACACGGTTAATCCCAAGATTAATCCATTTTTATTTATACAATCATACTAGTGTGAATTACTTCCTTCCAATTCACTTAATTGACTTTATAAATATTATATCACCCAAGAAGAGAAACCTGTTATAAATTTTACCTGTTGTGCAAAGCCTCCATGTTCGCTCTTTTCAGAAAATCTGGGAAAAGCCATATGCAAAACCTGTAATAAGACTATGGGTGGAACTGTATGCCCCTTATCCATAGTAGCATAGAGATCTCTCAATGCAGCAGTGATAGATTGTGCAGGTATTACACCACCAGCAACAGCAACACCTAAACAATTCAATTTTAGGTACTTATCTTCGTCATAATCTGATAGGAATATTCATATGGGTGAAAATCAAAGAGGTAAACATTTAAAAAAAAACAGATTTATACTTGACACAACCTACCTTAAACTTTAGCTTATTAAGATTTAAAATTACTATCAGGTGAGCAAAAATTATTCCAGTTTTAAGCATTGAAGGCGCCCAAAAATATCATTCAGGGAACATATTAAAACCCTATATTCTTTCTTACTTTTTTTTAATTATGTAGAAATTTCTACTTGCTGGTTGCAAGAGTTTTTTACAATTTGGATGAGTATTTCCTAGCCACTTTGTCATAGTTTGTTTCTTGTATTGATTGATGCTTATATACAATTATTGAATTTATTTTTTGTGATTTTTAAATTAAAGTATTTTGACGGTTTTGATGGCATATGTGTATGAATATGTAGGTAGATAAATAGATAGATAGATAATCGTTGATTTATTCCCATGTAAAACAAAGTTACAAAAACCCTTCAGGGTATGGAGCATGGTAAAAAAAATGGTAATAACAAAATTACAACAAGATAATATTTTTTTAAATACTAGCGCTGTACATGTTTATAAATAACTGAGAATATATTTAGTATAAGTACTGACTGACATAACATTACAAAACAAAAAATATATAATAAGGCATTTCAAAACATTAATTATCATGAAATGGCAACAAACAAAAAATTTAAAACAAAATTAAATTATTTTTATCACAGTTATAGAATTCATTTAAACTGTAGAATGCATTCTGACACAGGAACCTTTTCAAAACAATAATAAGTCTACTTTTTGGGAGTCTGCGCACTTCTTCAGGAATCGAGTTATAAACTTTTGTGATTGAAAACTCAACATTCTTTTGCAGATAACTATAATTATATTTATCACATACTAGAATCGATCTATTTCTAGTGAGATACTCATAATTCAGTGTTGAATTTTCAAACAAATCCTCATTATTTCTGACAAACATTATACAATCAAAAATATACATGGAAATTACTGTTAAGATGTTTCTTTCAATAAAAGTATTTCTGCAACTTTCCCTTTGTTTCATCTTAAACACACTATATATAGTATAACCTCTCCTGGTTTTGTCTATTGAGTGATATGCTTTGCTTTTTTTACATTTATAATGGTTTAGTTAGCTGTTAGGTTTTTATTACAGCTTTGTCAATGAGACTTATACGTGCTTCTGACAAAAAAGCATATTTATTCATAACAAATTAAAAATCATTTAAAAGCTCAGTTTATGCCTAAAAAGAAGTACAAGCTCGAAATAATTGGCACATAAAATTTGCTTTAGCCCAAAAAATAACTCTTTTAAAAAAATTAAACCTAAACTGAAACCTCAACTGAAACACATTAAAGCTTTCTTATAAAAATAAGAGAACTTTCTGGTTTTCTTAGTTTGGGTTAGTTTGGCTTACCATCAGACCCTTTGAGAGAAGCATTATTTCCCAAAATTGTCAACTGGTTGTTGAAAATGATAATAAATACAGATTTCCTGAGCATTTTAATTTGGGTGCATGTTCAATATTGTAGTCAGTGATATGTATTGATGTATGCTATGAAAATATACAATAAAAGTTATTTACTCTTTAAATGTCAAAAATCACGGGCTACCGACTTTCACTTTCAGAGGAAAACAGGTTGTTGTTTAATACAGCAGCCTGAATTAGTTAACTGTTTGGAACTTTAGGTAGCCTTGATGAAATGATCCAATCTTGGGCCACATTTTAATCACCAAATAAATATAATTACCCTAACATTAAATTTCTTATAAAAATTTCCTAAAAAATCATGTCAGTTTTTAAAAAAGGCTTGAATTATTTTTATAGTGCAACTTGGGACTGGGATGCATTCCCATAATGAGATTTTGGCATTCTTTTTCCCAAAAAAATATAACAGTACATTTTTCCACTAAATTAAGATGAGGTATGCGTGAAGTAATACATATTTAATCAATGCTCAATATTGCATTTTTACTTTAGGGATGTTTTACTTAATTTTTTTTTCCAAATCAGTTTCCCACCTCTATGATTTTGACTCACATAGGTAGGCACTTAAATAGGTAAAGAATATCAAGAAAACAGGCAGCTTAATACTAAAAGTGGCAATCAAATGACAGAAAATTATACACCTATCCAATTTATTCTATGTATTTCATATTAAAAGGGTTTGCCCATCATAAAAAAAAATATATTTAAAAATTTCATTATTTGGTTATTCGCTTACTTACATTTAATACAATAAAAAGTATATGTTAATAATAAAAAACCAAATTATATAAACCTCGAGCTCAAGCATTGCCCATTGGTTGAAAATTTTTAGAGATTTATCTTAATATTTTATAAAATGTTCCACAAGTTTATGACATAAACTATTTACGTTGAGTTCATGTAATTATTTATAAAATTACACTTATTTTCCTTTGACTTATATGATATTAACAAGATTTGTATTAAATTGTCCCGAAGGAGAAATTCCATCTAGCAACACAAATAGTTTAAGTTAACTTATATACCTAATATACACTAAGTAACTCACCTTCTTGATAGTTTTGTAGGGCTTGCCTTAGCTCAGGCACAGTTTTTAAGCATTGGACGGTTGCATTCATATAGCAGGTATTACCTAAATTATTAAGACCAGCAGGTAAATCAAGCTGAAAATAAATTAAAAGAAACCCATTTACTTTCTTCATAAGTAGTTAAGAGTTATATATTTTAAAATAGAGATACATTATTGACAGGATTTAAAGAATATTGCAAATACATACCGCAGTAGCTAATTCACTTTCATTCATATCTTCTATAAAAACAGTCTTTTCAACAGGTTCTTTAGGGACATCTTCCTCTTTACTACCCATTAATAAGACAGTTACATTCTAAAAATATAATAAATATTCACATTGAAGCTGATTAAAAAAACTGCTTCCCGACATTTTGTACTTAAAATAAAAGTTCACCTGCATGAGAATGAGCATACTACATTCCTGCATGCACATTTCACAATGTGTAACAATGAAAATATTTAATGAATAAAGACTTTTACTTGAAGAGCAATACGTACATCTCTAAGTTTAAAGTTGCTCCAATCATCATCTTTTAATGTAACCCCTTTGACCATTACTTTTTGCCTCTCTGGAAGTACCCCAGTTAGTGTAAAAAGCTGACCTTTAAATATCTCTGGGGGTTCATCAGTATTTACATCCACCTGATAAGCCTCTTTTCCCCATTTAACTTTAACTGGAAATAAAATTGTATGTAACAACATTAAAAACTAGGATACAAGTTAGGAAAATATACATTTAACTTTGTACTTACTATTGTATTGAGGCATTATTTAATTTTACAACTCTCTTAGAGAACTGTTACAAAAATGTTGCACTACTTTATTTGAAATTTATACAACAGTTAATAATAATTATTCTTTTACAAAATTACAGTATTTATCTATTCGTTTCCATCGGTTTTTGAACGACGGAAAATTGAAAGTCACTTGTTTTGTCAATTGTCATATTGTCAAAAATTAGTGATGGGCGATTATGAGATATACTAATGAAATCATTCGATTATGAAGATCTCTCGAGATATCTCGCTAACGGTTAAGAGCTGACTACTAATTAGTAATACTAATTTGGAACGAAACCGATATATCGAATTATTCGATGACTCTTATATTCATTTCTCGGATCCGTATCTCGTGTTTCGGTTGTCGGCCTCTGTCGCCGAAGGGGTGAGGAAAAGATGAATATTTATATTTATATTATTGGGAATCAATAATTATGGCCTTGGCCACCATTTTGTTCGTTTCTAACGAGCCACGTCTAGCCTCAAACATAATAATATTTTGAACGCCCTGAAACTTTTAAGTTCTCAAAAACACTTGATATTTTAATAATGTCTACAATGAATTTATAGTTTGTTAAATATATATTAGAAAGATTGTAGTTTCGTTGCAAAATTCGTTCCGTATTAGAGGCAACACCCTCTATAATTCGTACAATTCATTATCTTTTAAGTTAAAATACGACCACCGTCAAAATTACAATTCCAAAAAACTTGCATTAGCCCTAAGCCTTTTAACTTTAATATTAATAATATTAGCAAATTCTAAAATGATTAGTAAATCAATAAGCTAGTAGTCAGTAGTGTATAATCTAACCATAGATAAATATAACCTAACTACTAACAGAGAATACTAATACCATAAACCTAACTACTAATACTAATCATATCTCGGCCTCGGCGCTTGCATCTCTCGAGCGAATAAGTGAACTCTAGATTATTCATCATTCACCGAGACATCTCTCGATAAGTTCCCACAACAACGCGACTAACCAATGGCTATGGCCATGCCACGGTGATCCTTGTATTTTACCTAACCGTTCGCCAAACTATCAAGAAGCTTGAATTAGTAATGCTAAATTCGTAGTGAATCATTCGATTATAGAGATCATTCGACTACTAATTTCATGATCGAGTTATTAAAATTAGCGATCGAATGATATCTCGATTATACAAATCTCTCGTAATCGCCCACCTCTATCAAAAATGACTTTTGCCGCCAACCTTTAGAAAATAAAAGTAACGTTTAACAATTATTGGTTCGGTGTTCATTGGGTCGGTAGGTAGTGATCACTGAACTATATACATGGAATAACAATACCCTTTCTTCTCTACTGAAAAAGTGGCAAATTTACGAGCAATAAATTTAACAAAAATCACAGTAGTCTCTGACAAAATAAGCAGCGTATAAGCCTGCGCAATAGCAAGGATCTGTTGAAATAAGTTCAGACGTGACGTCTTGGCTTTGGCTCTTTATATGAAATTAAGTAAATGACGAAGAAAGAATAATAACCGATGACGCGTACTCGATCAGTATGAAACTTTGGCACTGCGTGTATGTGCGTCCTTTTTTAATGCACAAGCACCAATATATTCGTGTGTTTTTGTGCCGCACTTTTATATTTTGAATCAGTTATTGACGACGAAACGTTTAAGAAACGTGGAACGTCTAGCTTGCACTAGTTCATTGGGACAGGGCAGTAATTGCTGTTTGCGACGTTTGCGTTTGCTATAATTATTGCCATTTTTGTATATCCGTATTCGTTTGTGTTTCGGTTTCGTTTGGAGATTGGAGAGTTTTATAGTTAAGATAGTTTTGATAGTTTGTCGTTTAGTAATTGCTGTTTGCATTTGCTGTATTTGCCATTTTTGTATATTCGTATTCGTTTGTGTTTCGGTTTCGTTTGGAAAGTTTTATAGTTAAGATAGTTTTGATAGTTTAGGTATAATGTCTAAATGTAGCGTTTTGTCCGAGAATACTAAACTGTTTTAGTATTCTCGGGTTTTGTTTTGGCGTAATTACGGTATAAAACATGCTGCTGGTGTTGGTTATTTTCGGTAAGTAAAGTTTATTTAATATTGTATTTTGTAGTCCGTGTTAATCTACTCTTTTCAGATACATAACGCAAAATTTTTTGCTCTTTCCTTCAAACCACTACCCTCTAACTATTCAATTTTTAACGAATATTTTGCGACTTTATTTTAGAGTACTTAACTAGGAATCTGCTTTCCATTTTCGCCAACAATTTTTGTAAAGTTAACCACATCAAACTATTCTCAAGCCATACTGTGGTTAGGTGTAGAAAAACTGGCCTATAGGTACCTAGTACTCAACCTAGTTTCATTTCACTCTGTTACAACGTTACATGAGTACTTGGCAAAAGGTTCTTACTCGAGTAGGACTCAGGTTCAAGTAAAATTTTTTAATACCTACCTAACCTACACCCCATTTATTTTAGAATCACTGAGTCAACTTAGTATCACTGGGGTGCAGACACCCATAGAGGTTGCTGAATACTTTAAAGTAGTTTCAGAGAAAGCACTTAAAACCACAATGCATATTAAGTAATGCATACAATTCTACTTAATTTCTGCATTTTCAATTATTTTTCTTCTCAAAAATTCAGGCTCGAGTGAACCTGTGTTTTTTTTGTATTGGGATACCTTGTATATTGTATATTTCTCCGGAGGGATGTTGGAGAGGGTGTCTCACTCTGATAGAAATTTGTACATATAATACCAAGATTGTCACCACTGTCATGTATATTTCAACAAAATGCCTGTGACTGCCAGCAGACTGCCAAACCAAATTGTACATGTACTGCCTATTAGTGAGACACCCTTAGATTTCTACAGCCTTCGATAGGGTTTGCTTTTCATTACTTAAAACTAAACTACTTCCTTGGACATAAAATTCATTGAGATTGGTGGTATTTTGCGAGGGGTGTGTCAATAGTGGGCATTACATGTACATTTTGGTTCGGCAGTCTGATTGTAGTCTGCTGACAGTCTGTTAAAATATATATGGCAGTCTTAGGCAATCTTGGCATTACATGTACAAATTTGTATCAGAGTGAGACACCCCTCGCTATTTTACAAAACCTATCTAAGTACATATTTAAAAATATATATAAGTATCTCTATTACAATCAATATTTACTTCTAACATTCTTACAGGCTGACTGAAAATAGGGCTCCTGATTGGCTAGACGCTCTAGGTATCGATTCAGAAAGTGGAATAAAGCATTTTGTGATGTGTAGTGATCATTTTTTAAAAGAAGATATTACAATCTCACCTCGAGGGAAAATGAACTTGAAGCCAGGTGCAATTCCTAAAATTAATCTGCCACCAAATGTGGTGCACCATAGGCGTTTGATTCAAGAGAAGAAAAAGCTAACAACAAAGTTAGTATTATTCCAATACATATTTTTTATAGTACTAACAAAAAGATTGTTAATTTTTAACTATGTTACAGTTTGGTAGTGGATGAACCTCAGGATGACCCATCTGAACCAATGCTTATAGACGAACCCCTCCAGAGACCCTCCCAGGAACATGATTTATTGGAGATACCATCAAATATTCTAGGAGACCCTGCCCTTGAACTTGAAATTGGTACCCGTACTCTTTCAAGTATTAGGTAATAATTTTCATATACTTTATTATTATTATGTTGTATAATAAAAGTTCTCCATTCTTCCGGTTTTCTGTCACAGATAATGATTCCTAATCAAAAATATAAAAAAGAAAGTTTTATACTCAGTTTCATCTTTTTTCCATTTATTTGGTTTTTAATAGATTCATATTAATTTTTTGATTATTTTTTTTTAATTAATGTCTGTGGCAAAAAAAACGAAAAAATGGAGGACTTTTAAATGTTCATAGGCTACAAACAATTCAATATATTCACTGCCCAAAGGCTCGTCGAACAGCTTGTATAGCATTGTTTTCAAAATATTATTCATTATTGATTTCAAAAAGCACTGAAATAACAGTAAGTTGATATTGTTTTATTTTCAAACACTTAGAAAGTTCATTTGGCACAAATTAGACAAAAATAAGATTTGGAAAAAATTCTATGCCCTATTGTTAGTATGTATTTTGACTTAGTAAGATTCACTTCATTGATCTACATTATTATTAGTTCCAGTACAATAACCGTATCTTCTGACATGGCACATACACTATGGGATGGACAGAACCTGTATAGATTACTATGTGTTCTTCAAATCTGCTGCCTTATTATATTACAAGAACCTTGGAATATTTTTTCTGATGATCTAAAACCTCAAGGTTCATTAAAGAGAAAATTGGTTGACATATGGGGATCCTTCAGTTCTGCGGATAGTACTGGTATTAAAGGATCACAAAAAAAAAGAAGGAAATATCTTAGAGAAAATCACTCCTACTGGTAAGCTATTAAAACAAAAACAATGATAAATTGGTTTTTGATATAATCATTATGTCATCAAATCCATCTGTATCATTTGCCAGTACCTCAGATTAAAACCCAATTTATTATTACTGTTTGTTATGTTAGTCAACATTTTGACCGACACAAGCTTTTTGGCTTTTTCATGATCCTATGGTCTTATAAAAAAAATTACATCAAACTGCTTACCCAAGTAACAATTTAAATGCTAGTTAGATTTATATCAGCTTTAAAATAGTTTTAAAATGGTCCGTAGAAGTACTGGGGTTTTATGAACACCTTCAAACATGCTAACAGATCTTAAAGTCCATTTATTCTTAAAAATAAGTTTTAAAGCAGCCTTGGCAGCAATAATATTAAGTGTCCATGGACTTGAGACCGGGTACTCTTGTGTTAGCTTTAACAAGGCTTTTGTGCTATCAATCTTAAAACTTGTTGATCTTCTGGAGGGTTTAAAGTCTGTTTAGTTGTAAAATAATCTATCTTAAGACTATAGCTTTAAGTTGGATTTAAAACATAATATTCTTGAAGCACTTCATAAAGCTTGCAGTTTTATATAAGATATCAATAAAGCTCAAGTCTTAGATTGGCTACTTAAAAGACTGTATTAGGATTACTGGGAACATATATTGCTTCATAAGGGCGATGTAATCTTTACAAAATCCTGTTGAACTTTTCTATTTATTTTTTTACCCTCCCGCCTAGAGTATTTTTAAAACGGTCATCTTTTCCTTCGGACTACCTGTCAGCGGTGTTCAATATAATTTCCTAAAAAAAGTGGTAATTTAAAGAAAAGTGAAGTTGCAATCTTTAAAGATAATAAATGAAAATGCAGATCAACATAAAACTGGACAAAGTTTGAGGTTATGATGATTTAATTGGGCGCGGAAAACTTGATCGCAGCGCTAGAAGACTTATGCGACACCGTGATAAGGCCAAGCAGTTTTATGAGCAGGCAACCTTGGTCTAGACTAAGAAGCTTTACTCTTAGGAACAGTTAAGAGTAAACAGATTAATTACAGTAAATAAAATGTTATGACAAAGCTAATAGGATTTATGTCTTCTTTCTAAGAAACCTTGAGCTTTTAAATGATAAGCCATATTTTTTTACAAACAACACAGGCCTCCATATTGGAACTATTTTAGCGAGGTAATATTATTTAATAATTTTATCAAAATTTCGCAGTTCTTCCCTTAGAAAATAAAATGATATTAACAGTAATACAATATAAGATTACAAGCAAACATTTTTATGTTTACTAATTAAACCGTTTAAGAATTAGTCGGTAATAATTTAATTATTTAAAAAAAGCAGTAAATTTAAGGTGCTTTCATTTTTACTTCATCGAAAAAGCCGACTGCGTTATAATTTTTTCTCCTATTTCGGTAAATTTATGAGACTTTGGCATTGCATTTCCTCCATGGTTATTCTTAGGAGTTGGAATGCATCACCGACTAGACGACATCACATGACGGACATTTGTTTGATGTAAATGGTTTACAGGTTATGATAATAATATCTAAAGATATTATAAATCTCAGAGTTCTTAAACTCATCCTAATCTTAGATCACTATAAATTATATGGTTTTAAATGACACTTGTTAAAAGTTTTATAATTACCTTGAAGGCAATGATAAGAGAATCTATTTCAATGCAAGGTCTTGAGACCCTCATACGAGTGGGCTCTTTTGCTGTAAAAAGGCCTTTATCTTGCCTTCAAGAGGTCTAGGGCAAAAGGTTTTAAGTCAGTCTTATTCATTTGGCTGTAACAACGTCTTGAAAACCGTATTAAAGCTTCTTTTGTTACTTGGGTAATCTGGTAGAAACTAGCTTTTGTTAGCGCTAAAATTTTTTTTATAATATTTAATCATGAAATTTGCTTAAAATATGCGTTCTTTTAAAGGCTCCGCTGTTTATATAAAGTAATTTTTGTTACAGCCTATCACCCCGTCGTTTATACACACAAACACAGAAGACAATAGCAAAAAATCGGCAGCTGCGTTTAAAATTGTACGGTTGAAAAAGGAAAGTAACAAGACTTCAAAAAAAAAAGTCAGTAGTCTTCAACAGATCACTAAAGAATTACATAACAAAAGATTGATTTCCAGTGATGCTTTAGGGAGCTTAACGAAATCAATCTCTGGAATTCCATTAGCAATTTTGAGAAGATACATGCAGAATATCCAAAACACTGATACAAACGAGAAGCAAACTAGGACACAATTTCCTAAAGAACTCAGGAGTTTTGCACTGACTTTACAATTTTATTCCACTAAGGCCTATAAATATGTTCTAGCTTTGCCTTCATGTTCGGTTATTAGAACATGGCTTAGTGGAATCGACTGTAATCCGGGATTTACTGCTTGCTCCTTTCAAACCCTCAAACGGATTGTTACTGAAAACAGAGACAAAAATGAAGAAACCATAGTTTCATTGGTCATAGAAAGCATATTGAATTTATTGGAAGTATTTCAGCAATCTGGGAAACCTAATCCTGAGTATTATGGTAACTTCACATTTTCCCCTATCACAGAGGAACAGATTAAAACAAGTATTAAGAAGTTAAAGCCGAAAAAGGCCATTGGGAGGGATGACATTTCTTCATATATTTATAAGGGATGTTCTGATATCTTATATGCTCCGTTAATGACAATTTTCATGTCTAAGGACAAACTAATTTCCTGAAAGATTGAAATATGCAGCTGCAACTCCTATCATCAAATCAGGAGACATTGGCTTGGTTAATAATTACAGGCCCATTAGTGTTAACAATTTAAAGTATAAAAAATATTCCTTAATTAACAATATAACATTTGTAGTTCCTAAATTAGAATAAGAAATAACAAACTTTTCCAATGTTTAGCCCTAAATAGTTCTCCTATAGTTAGAATGATGTGTGTGTAAGAATTTTATACAAAAATGTGATATAGATCTCTTTGATTCTACAGTAGGGCAAATTAAAACTGAGATTTTAAACAACAATATACTCTAGTGAATTTTCTGTAGTGAACATTTTATATTCTCTGTTTTTTTCTATATATTTTTATTTTCTTCCCTTGTCTGTGTTTTGTTTGTATATAATTTTTTACAAGAAACCAGTAAGCACTCTTACGTTTAAGTACATGGCTCATGTATTTGTAGGAGTTTAAATGATAAATAAATATCACAAAGCCGTTTGGAAACTGCACACCACTTTTTCACAAAACTTAGTTTTTTGAGGTTTAGCGCCAATTATAAGCATCTTATTATGACTAGACGTTGATATTTGGCTGCACATGCTATTAAATGGGGAACTTGCATAAAAATTAAATTTGAAAAATATTACTCACAAACGCAATTTAATACTATTAAAAGAACCACAGTTCACAAAAATCTAATTTTTTATTTTTGTATAATAAATATAAGCAATTAAAAACTGGGAATTCAAATTATTCTTGTAATGTCCATAGCTGGGACCCGGTTGTGACGTCAGGTAGCTCGTTTGTCGTCGCACCTGACAGACGGCAGAGCAGGGAACGTCTTAGCACCCTTAGCAGAGTTGTCTTTCAAAATTACTGACGGCGTTTTTTTTTAAAGGACAGTCTGACAATTTACCACTACTGGATATGTTTATAGTGGCGTCTTACATAAAAAAAATGCCGAAAGCTTTTCTCTTGCAGGTAGGTTTATAGAAAAACTAGTTAATGAGTTTGTGAATACCTATGGCTACTGTACTGCTTTCACTGACATTTTAAGATAATATGTCAGTGACTGCCTTCCGATCGAACGAGCGACGTGACGTCACGTGTCGTTTAAAATTAATAGCTTGCGGTAACAATTTTAATAACTGTTTATTGCAACTTAAATATTGCGATTTCAGGGCTGATATTTGGTGTGTGCTGTCTCTATAGGTAGGCAAATATATTAAAGAAATAAAAAAAAAAGTTTCAAGTCCCCTATTATTAAGGATTAATTTATCCTCAGAATTGTTTGCCTTTTGTCTTAAACTCTGTGGTATTGGTATTACTTTTATTATTATGCTGTACGTTGTGTACCATACGTTACCAATTTTGTTATTTGATAATAAATATCAATTTATATTATTTTTTTTGATTTCAATCAAATTCGGAAATTTTCCAGGTAGGTATAGAATCATTACATATGGATTTTAATTATGAAATAACAAAAAACTGATCTTCAATTTTAATAAATCACTTAAAGTCTGTCCATCCTTTTAGAATGACTGAGATGCTGTCAGTGTCATGTTATCCTACAAGCATCCATATAGAGATTCTTGAAATTGAGAAAATGATTGGTTAGAAATAATTATGTAATACTTAATCCAATTGCGAGCCCTTTTTAAACACAAATGAAACGCGCTGTAGGCAAGCATCACCTGTTCTAAAATGTTTAATTGACACTGATAACGTGTTTAAAAAAATGAAATAAACTGCTATAATCCCACATGGTGGCCTATGTGCACAACAGCCGCTGGCCGCTCACCATTTTCCATTCTGACTGTTATAATATTACCAATTTCTCTAATAATTTCACCAAATTTTTAAACCAACGTTTGCTTTACCTTTATTGCATTTAAAACTAAATTTGACGTATGTCAGGCATTCAAATAAACACGGAGTATAGCTTTTCCACCCTTGATAGATCCGCAATCCGAAGCAAAATCGTAATTTTCTTAGCCGTCTATAAGTTGGTTTTATTTGTAGTGTCACTTACATATTATGTCAAAAATATTGTTATTCAATTCAATATGATCGCTATTAACATATTCATTATTATTTTCATGACTTCACAGATATTTCAGATGAGAACGGCATCAATTTTCTAACTAGCCAATTAAATCAAAATTCCCAAGTACGGATCTGTGCTACTCCCCTCTGCTTTAAAATCGCTTGTCCTATTGCGCAGACTCCGCGGCTGCTTGTTTTGTTTACATTTTTCGGTCGTAAATTTGCCATGCTGTCAAGCTTATTGTTATTCCAGAGTATATAGTTCAGTGGTCTCTACGTTCTAGCAAAATTTCTACAACGCCTAGGTGGGGTAGGGGGCTGGGTGCTTGCGTGTCATTCTTGCGCTGCGGGTTCGATTCCTGTCGGTCGCGACAGATGTTTTGTTTACTATTTGATTATTAATTTCCTTTTTTTCCTTAATTTTGGGTTTGTTTGGGTTAGCCCTGGGTTAGTTTTGGTTAGCACTTGGTTAGATTCTTTTTCTTGACCCCCCTAGCGAGCGGAGGGCACTAGTGGCTAGGTCGCGCCGGTCTAATAGCGTTCCCGACACGATTGTGTCAGATGTATTATAATATTTCACTCACGCGTGACCCTCTGCTCGTTTCGCTAGCTACGGGAGCTCAAGAAGAGGAAACTAACCAAAACTAACCCAAGGCATGCCCAAAATCAACAAATAAAACTTTTTACGAATAAAAAAAGTTTTGCATTCAACGGGAATCGAACCCTAGCCGCTCGTATGGCAGGCAAAGGCTCTGACCATTACACCACTACATCGCTTGGAAAATCTTTGCTGAACCGCAACGACATGGGTAATTCTCATAACGCAACGCCACCTACACTACAGTCGCGTCACACGCATTATTTCGTAATTGGGAACGATTTTAGACCCGGCGCGACCTACCCGTTAATGCGGAGGGCCAGGCGAAAGGTGTGAGGAAGGGATGGAGAGATAGAACGGTCCGGCTGCTGTCGCTAGACTGATACGTGTGTACAAAACCAAAGTGGAATCCGTGGCTCTAGCCTCTTGTTTGAATACCAACAAGCGTCTAGGGCTAATTTTTTATGCAAAACCGTGCTTGCGCAATGGCAAAACAAGAATAATAGGTGTTATTAAGGCTTTGCATGGCCCTATGCTGGCTTCGCTCGCTATGTGGGCGCAATCAACAAGAACTAACCAAACAAAACCTTTACCTACTACACCACCAAGACGTTGAAGGAATTTCGCTAGAACGTAAAGACATGGGTAATTCCGATACTTTCGGCGATATTACGCATGCACAGTTTCGCATCCAAAATTTAGCCCCATCTCTAGACGCTTGTGTATAACCAAACACCGGACTTCCGTTTCGTTCTTGGTCGAGTGAACACGTGTCTGTTATCGGCCCTTCGGGGACCGTTTTGATTCTCCGAGGAAGAATAGGACGTCTAGCCGGGAGTTTGGGACTTAAAAATCCGTGCATTTACTAGATTTAGATGTTTGTGAACGTCCAGCCGGTGGTGTTTGAACCTTAAAACAAGCCATGCATATATAAGTCGGAGCCTCCAGGAGGGTCTAAAAATAGTATCTCTTTCCACCAGGGTGTAACCAATCTGGATGGATTGTTCCAGCTCTTGCTAAGCCCGGACAGGGGTCTTTACTGGCTGAATTGCTCACGCAAAGGCCAACAGGGAGTCGTACTACTACTTTAACCATAACCCATCTTAAAGGGTTGCCCCAGCTCTGGCTCAGCCCGGACGCATATACAGTAACAGCACCCGTGCTAGCTATACGCCATAGGACGACTGTAATATATATGTTCATTAAATATAATGTTCGCCAAGCCGTTGTTGACCCTTGAAACGCATGCAGTTGCATGCATTTCGAGGGTCAACAACGGCTGGGCGAACCATGCTTTTCATGCGTCGAGTTAGTTTTCGTTTGTTTTTGTTGGCTGCATGAAAAGCAAGTACATGTACATTTAATGAACAATTATGTTACAGTCGTCTTATGACGTATAGCTAGCACGGGTGCTCTTGCTGTATGAGCAGCCCGGACGATGATCGTGCTGGAATATTCCCTAGTTAGGGAAGCGCCAACCACATCTCGTGGACAAGACTATGACTATGCGTACACTTGTAGCTAGACGTAGCGCGGCACCTAATCAGCCCAATGTATTATTTCATCACACGCATGACCCTCCGCTCGCTTCGCTCGCTACGGGGGCTCAGAGGACAGTAACTCACAAAAACTAACCCAAGGCATGCCCAAAATAAAGAAAAAATACTTTTTACAAACATAACCTTAAACTTTTTTTTTAACCGACATGAATTTAACCCCGGGCCACCGTGTCACAGGTCCAGCATCTAACCATTGAACCGCAAGAGCACTCCCAGACAAACCATTGCATCGCAAAGACATATGTATACTGATGGCTGATTAGTTACCGTGCTAGATCTAGCCCCAAATTATGCGTACACACCCATTCATTTTCATTGAAATCTGGGTGCGTTCACCAGATGAGTGACGACAACAGTTGAGTATAGTTGAGGGAGCGTTTGCGTTCAGCAGCTCTGATGACAAACTGCTTAAACTCAGCTGCTGCTAATTTCTCTCAGCGGAAATATTTTACGCTGACTTTGGTCAACGTATGCTAAGACATGCGTAGAGGCAGAAGTGCGTGCCAAGTTTTAATAGTTTATGATTATTATTAATTTGCACAAAACGAAAAACGAAGGTTATGTCCTGATATCGCTACCAGCTGTAAAAGCGTCTGAACAAAAAGCCAAAACTCAACGAGGCATTTAGGAAATTTCCAACTGCTTACATTCATTAGTTGAGTGATGCATGTCAGCTGCTGACTGCTGGTGAACGCACTCAATGATGGAACCAGAGACAAACCACGTGTCTCTGATGGAACTATGAGATGATGATCTATGAAAGCTTAAGCTTTAAAATTCACAGCTTCACGTGTAGTGCGCATTGAGCGCTGGTTTACTATTCTAGAATGTCTAATATTTTACTTCACGCATGGCCCTCGGCTTGCTTCGGGGCGCAACCAACCAAAACTATCCCAAATGTTTATCATGAAAAAAACGTGTAGTTTTTACGGTCCAATGAATGGCTTTCTGCGAGTAAGTCCGGTGGCGCAGTGGTTAGATGCTGATTGCTGTGCTTGCTATACGCGAAAGTGCATCCACACCACGGTCCTCTCATAATTCTTAATTAAACCAATAGGAATTCATAAAAGTGACAGTTAATGGGCGGAGCTAAATGCAATGTAATATAAAAACAAAGCCAGTAACTTTTTATGCTAGACTGATTTTCGGCATGCCATGAGTTAGATTTAGTTGGTTGCACCCCGAAGCGAGTGGAGGGCCATGCGGTTTCACTCGCTCATCTAGCTCCACCCATAAACTGCCACTTTTGCGAATTCCTATTGGTTTATTTAAGACCCATAAGAGGACCGTGGTGTGAATGTAATTTCGCCTCTGATACGGAGGCCCGGTTTCGAATCCCGTCAGTGTCATGACTTTTTTTTAAAGGTTATATTTGTTTCTTTTAGAACTTGGGTTGGTTTCGATTAGTTGTGTTTGGTTGCGCTCCGAAGCGAGCGAAACAACCTGAGGATCATGCGTGAAGTGAAATATTAGACATTCTAAAATAGTAAACAAACGCTCAATGCCGGTGTCTACACACTACAAGAGAAGTAAAAGTTTCCGAGACCCCGGCAACAGGCCTTCAGAGGTAAGCGCATTACATTGATGACAAATACCAAATCTTTATGGTCCAGTGAATTGCTTTCAAGTGGTCTCCAAGCTCAGTGGTGCTATGCTGTGTTTGTGATACTACGGCCCGGGTTCGATTCCAGTGACAAGACATTCCTTTTTTAAAGTTAAATCTGTAAAAAGTTTGTTTTCTTGATTTTGGACATGCCGTGGGTTAGTTTTATTTGGTTGCGCCCCGTAGCGAGCGGATTCCGTGCGTGAGGTGTAAATGAAATGTGAACCAAATATGAAGTCCTGTGACCCGGTCCCGGCAAGTCTTGCTACAGGAGGGGATAGTTCACAAGATGCATTCCGTTACCATTGTTCGAAACAATTGGGCGGGACTTAGAGCCTTTGTTTACTGCTTTAGAATGTGTAATATTTCCCTTCACGCAAGACCCTCCGCTCGCTTCACTCGCTACGGGGGTGCAACCACTACTAGCCCAAGGTATGCCGAAAATCAAGAAAATAAACTTCTTACAAATATATCCTTAAAAAAACAAAAAAAAAATAAACCTTGCCGGGAATTGAACCCAGGACGCCATATCACAAGCACAGTATCTAGCTACTGGACCACACTAGAGTCTCGCGACAGCAGTGAACCTCCTTCCATCCGTCCATCCGGTCCTCCCTTCCTCCTTTACGTTGACTATTGAATGCTGTGGAATGTATTCGCGGAAACAGATGCAAGCTGCTGTATATCCACTATAATACGGCTTTTGTTAAATATATCCTGGTTTTTAGTTAGATTGAACAAAATATATCGTAGAAAGTGCTGATAAAGTACGGGCACGTATTACAACAAGTAATATTTCACTTT